>WAAB01007218.1:8808-27789 GCA_013389865.1 Piaya cayana | reverse complement strand
GGATGCTCCGGTAGTGGCTCCTGCCTGCTAGGGGCTTCGTGTTGGAGGGCTTGCGTGTCTCATGTGCCATCCCAAACCTCAGTAACTTCAAACAACAGCCTAGGAATAACCTTGTGTGTGTCATGGTCCTCGTCTGAACAGTATGAATCTCACGTATCACCTCACAACATAGAGTTGGCTGTGTTGCAAAACATCTGGTGCAAGGATTGGACTCCAAAAACTTCTATAGAATTGTAGAATGGTTTGGGTTGGAAGGGACTTTAAAGATCATCCAGTTCTAATCATCCTGCCATAGGCAGGGACACCTCCCACTAGATCAGGTTGCTTAAGGCCCCATCCAACCTGGGCCTGAACACTTACCTGGGATGGGGCAACCACAACTTCCCTGGGCAACCTTTGCCAGTGCCTCACCACCCTCATGAGAAGATTTTTTCCTAATCCGAATGTTTTCCTAAATCTTCTCGTCCCTCCAATTTAAAGCCATTAATCGGAGTGCTATGTAACACTTACATGAGTTATCCCATTTTTACAATTAAGGCATCTGGTCTAAGATTAAGACACCCAGGTTTAAGCATCCACCTGCACACTAAGTGTGTAACACAACTAGCAGCAGCAGAGATCTTGTCAATGGGCTCAGCTACTGATTTGGAGGAGGAGTAGTACCCTTGGGGCAGGCTGCACTACTCCCCTGTCTACAGCCCTGCCTCTGAGGGGAGTTTAGAGGCTGGTCCAGCATGTAGCAACCTATAGGGGTGTTGCTAAATTTAGAAGGAGTTCAATGAACATTGAACTCCTTCTCTTATGTTGGTACTTCAGGACAGCGCACATCCAAGCAGGGCAGAGATGCAACATGACAGTCACACCAGGATGGCATCAAACCAAAGGTGGATGTGACTAGACCAGTTACTCAATTAATTTAGAAAATGAGAACTGGAGATCAGTTATCCAGATTCAGCCACAAACTCCATCTGCCTCTTGCCTCTAGCAGATACTGCTAGTGGTAGATGCCAATGGAAAACAAAGGATAGAAAAGTGCCTGTAATACCTTCTTTGCCTAGCCCCTGTTATATTTTCAGCTCAAAGGCTTTCGCTACAGCAGAACCCTCTTTCAAGTATCTCTCTGTGTAACGAAGAAAGAGGTCAGACCATGTGATGAGGAGGAATTTATTGCACTGGGTGCTTTCCCATCATGACTCCTCTGAAAATAAGGTGGTGGTTCAGACACAGAGGTCTCCATTTGGCGTGTGCATAAAATCAGGTGGGAGGAATCCCACCCTCACTGGGTCATAGGTTCAAGAAAGGCACCTGCACCTAGTAGCCATTCTGGTTTGTGCTGCATGGTCCTGAGCTAGTGCTGTTAATTGACAATTTTTACATATTTTTCAGTGAGAAAGCATGTAGACATTTATCTGTTTAATGGATCAAAGGAAACCATGAATGCCAAGAAAAAAACAAAAGTAATAAGTAATTGTTCTTAGAAAATGTGATCCAGTGTTTGCCTAAATATTTATTTTCAGAATGATTGAAATTCAAACAAGATATTGGACAAAACTCGAACTGAGGCAGCAAAGAGCACTGAAGGTGTTTCAAACTTTTTTCTTCATAATTCACTGTTGAGTCCAGGCGACCAAACCTGAAACCTATTCTCCTTTGCAAGAATTTATTTCATGTGCATTTCTCTCCTTTTGATATCTGTGAAAGTAGTTTGAAGGGGTTTAGATCTCTTTCCCTACCAAGGAAAAAAACAGAGATATCTTTCCAAACCAAGTGGCATATGCAAGATTCTGTTGCAAGAAGGCTTTCTCTTCCTTTCAGCCAGCAGCCCTGCTCTAGCTTTCCTATTCTGATAGGTATACAGAGACTGAGCCAAAAAAATGGTCATTATGAGGAAGGAGAGACTACCACACTCTCTGCCATCTCCCTTGCTCCTCTGTGGCTGAGCTCTGCCTACACCATCCCCGTGGGACTGCAGTGTTTGGCCCATGGGCAACACAAGCAAAGGGACGTCTGTGCCCTCCCCGACTACAGAGCCCAGCACAGACATGATGAAACCTTGGCCGAAGTCTGATAGCTTCAGTTCCCAAATGACTAATGCTACTTAAAAGTAGAAGCCAAGATAAGATAGCATAAAATTATTTGTTGTCAGCCCAAATAACAGGGCAGAGTTATCTTTCTCTCTGATAAACTGAATGGATTTGACCCAGATTATAACCTCGGGTTTGAATGTAGAGATAAGTATGGCCGTAGCAGATCTGTGCCAAGAATCAGAAACAACTTTTAGCAGTGATGTTCCAATGTTTCACAAGGGTTTATGGGCCAGATGAGGCTGCACGATCTGGGCAATATGGTCAGGCAGATGTTCACCTCCACATCTGGAGTGGCCTGGGACAGAGGACAGAGTAAAGACTAATGAAGCTGTATTGCCAGTGGCAGGAATAAAGCTAAATCCAGGTACTTGAGAATTTACAGCCACAACAGTAGATTTAATTATCGCTTTACTGGGCTTAAGTGAGCTGCAAGACTGATCTAAATTTAACTTGCATTATAGGGTCAGCAGTCTTTACAAGCTTCCTCAAGAGACAAGTGTCAAATTAGGGCTACATCAATAGATAAAGGGGAAAAAATAAAGCCATTGATGGCCATAGATTTCCCAGCTGATATCTTTATACTCTACTATAAAATCCTATCACCCTTCATTTATAGAAAGTAAAAATTGTTGACATCTCTTTCAAATGCTAATCATTAGGAAGCAACTGGAACTAAATATAATTAAAATCAAATAATGTTCATCTTTTATTGAGGGGTAACAACACTTAGTATCATCTGCTATTTACTTTTCCAGATAATCCAAGTAGTTAGGTTGGGACCAGAAGCTGGAGCCTCTCCAGCTGTTGCAAGACTCAGCCTCCAAGGGTTGCAGGAGCCACATCAACCCAGTGCTGTGACTGGGCATTTGGTTTACAGCAGGTTTTGAAAAATGGAATGCTTTGCTTGGGCACAAATGCTTTTTAAGGCAAAGAGGGCTCTGTTCTCTCTGTCTGACTGGAGCCAGGGTAGTCCATGGTTCCTGAGGCCTCACCCCTGGGTGCAGCAGAAACACCCGGCTGCAGCAGCAGACCTTTGTGCACCATAAAGAGGTGGACTTTGGCAAAACCCAGCCCTTGGACTTTCAAACATCTGCACCTATTGACCCAGCAAAGAGGATTTTTGAGGTCACGGCACCTGCAAAATGAGCTGGGCTTTGCTGGTAGGTCCCCTCAGGCTTTAGAGGACATCTCTGAGCAGTGAGAGCCCTTTGAGAGCACCAACTCCCTGACTTGGAAGAGGCCATCTCCTGTCCCACTGACCTGCTCACACAAGGACCCTTCCCAGCATGCTCCAGGCAGTGTGAGTCAGGGTCTGTATGTGTGGTAGAAATTCTTGGCAGAGAGCAGAAGGAAGGGGCCTGCCTGTGCCACACCTTGGAGTCCTGCATGGTTGTCCTTGTGTTTTGCTCGTAGAGGTTTCTCTTTCCTAATCATTTCTTTAGTAACCAAGACCCACACTATGCTGTGCATCTACTCCAAGTCAAATGTCCATCTGTATTGTCTATAGAGAGAGTTAGGTACTTCCAGGGTATTAAACCTAGTCTCTTATGAACTGTCCTCAGGAAATGCCTGTCCACCTCCCTTGCTTGTTCCAGTGAGCAGTTTACGGCTAAACATCTACATTTTGCAAGACTGAAGTCAGTCATCTGGTGAGATGAATCCTCCACGATCACAGAGTACTCCGTGACAGACATTAACTACACAGCTCCTAGATATAAATTACTGACCCCCCTTTATACATACGCTTGTAGAAGAACACAGCTAAGCCTAGCGCAGAGCATATCCAAACTAAATCATACATTCCTTTCCACCACCTCTTCATCCCAGACCATTGCTACCTAATGTACTCTTGCCATAAATCCATCCCCTTTGCAGAGCTTGGGGAGCCACCTCTGAACTACCCTGGTTGCTTAACTGCAGGGTCCACACAGAAAAGAGATGCTGGTGCTGCCCTGTATATTTCCAGAGGGCAAACATTGCCCACTCCAATAATGTGAAAGAGCTGAGTTTGAAGGGATCTCCTTGTTTTCTTTCTCCCAGGTACTTGGGAGCTGGAAAGGTAAGCACAGCCCTGGCTAGGCTAATGGCCTCTGGGCAAACCCCATGCTCTGCACCTATTTGCATTGCAGAAACACTAAGAAGTGTTTCTTATCTTTTGGACTTTCAAACCACATTGTTAAAGAAACCCTGGAGTGAATTTATAGCTGCTGATGATTAAAGCACTATATTTAGGCTTCACTGTAACTTAAACACCACAGTATGAACTCTGAAACATTTTTTACATAAACTCTCCCTCCATAAACAGTGAGCTAAAATACCCAATTTATTCCATTGACTTCAGCCAAGCACAGCACAGTTCCAGTTGTTCATTAGACCTAGAGGACAGCCTCAGACCTTGAATTAACCAGGAAAATACAGATAGTCAGAGAAAATGGCCAGTGAGGATCACCTAGCTGCAAACTTCATCCCTTGTTAGGAGGATCCGCTTGGCTTGAGTCAGCTGTAACACTATGGGGTTTGTTGGATTTTTTTTTTCCGAAGGACCTAACAAATTTTCAGTCATGTGAGACCCACCACCCAAGGTGAAGTGCCTGAGTGCAAATCTAACTTTGAAGGGATTTAGTCCTGGATAAATATCCTAGGTAAAAAATGTGGATAAAGCCCTGCTGAGCCAGCTGACCTTGGAGAAGGCAGACAGGGTGATTATCTGAACTTCACTTATCTGAAGCCTCCTGTTGTTTGAGGTGGGACTATGTTGTCCATCTCACACTGAGAGAGGGGATTCTGTGTGCCTTGACCAACCTAAGGCACATGACTCATTGTTCACTTACATCTCAGGGAGATGAGTGACCTTCTTTGGGAGAACAAAGTGGTTTAGAAATTAAAAGCCCATATGATTCAGGCTGCATAGTTCATACACAGTCATGAGGGGAAAAGCATAAAAAGTGAAAGGAAGCTGGAATAATTCTGGGGAGATGCTGAGTTGAGGTACAGCGGTGAGGCAGTGTGACACCCGTTCATGCAGTTCATGAGGTTTGCATGCCTCAAAGGTTTTCCCTAAAACTTCTGGTCCCTGCTCTGAAGCATCAGGGCAGGCATTTTGGTCACTTTTATGATGACTTTTTATTAGTCTTCTCTTCAAAGTCTACTGGTTCTTCACTCCTTCATAGCAATTTAGAGTATCCCATGCCTATCATCATCCCAGCTGTCTGTAGCTATGCCCAGAGAACAGATATCACCTGGCAAGCCTGAACGTGAGACGTACAGTGGCTCCATCTAGACTAGCATATAAAAAGGCCCACAGTAAAAGAATCCGGAGGCCAAGCAGTACGGCTGGGCTAAGCTCATACAGCTAAACTCCCTGTCACATCCACACTGCCCACTGGGTACTGCAGAAGTGCAAAGCCTTCTGCACCCTAAGAGACTGCAGTTACTACACTGGGTTTGCAGTGCTGTTGGGCAATGAGTTCCCCATGCAGACTGTTCACCTCCTCCCCATACCCAGCTCAACCCTGGTCCTCACTCAGTGACCAGGAACCAGTCACCCCTGTCTAATTAATTCTTCCCAGCCAGGAAAAATTAAAAAATACATCACTGATAACTTAAGCTGGAGTTCCCAGTATTCCCAAAACAGCAGCGTACTTCTGCTTGTAGGCTTGATGGTCTCTTGTCTTGTACTGCTGACACAAAGAGTTAAATTAATAAAACCAAAACAAACCACTGGAGAACATGGAAGAATTATTCCTAATCCCCTTCTGCTTCACACGCACACACAAAAGCTATTAAAACCTTTTCAGACAAGCAGCAGTGAAAGAAACAGAATGGTATACTTACAATTAATTTTCAGCTTATAAAATCACCTCAGGAATAAAATGTGTATCTGAGTTGTATGACAGTCAAGAGGGGAGAAAAGATAACGCCAGTGAGAGGAGAGCTGATTTATATAGTGTCTGCTGGCTGCCTTTCATTTTCTGAACAGCAAGAGGAGATTAATGATATTGTCACAACATTAATGATGCTGTAAAATTGTAAGGACAAAGAGAGCAAGGATTTGATAAAAGTGAGATTTACAGCTGCATCAGTCAATTTAATTATCTTTTACTAGGCTTAAACTAAGCAGTAAGACTAATCTCCATTTAACATGTTTTACAGGGTCTGCAGGCACTTTACAATCCTCCTCCATTCAGAAGTGTCAAATTATGGCAATATTGATAAAAGAGTGGTGTAAATGGTTGTCTAGTCAATCCCGAACCAGTTAATATCTTTCTTTACTGCATTGTAAAAGCCTATTACACTCAAGTTTTGGAGTGAAATTTGTGGACAGTAATCTGAGTTGATAATGTTTAGAAAACAAGTTCGGAGAAGATAAAGATCCGTGTCCACCTGCCTGCACTTCCAATAAAAGCAGCGCTTGCTGCCTCCACACCAGCTCTGCTGTCTGTCCTCCTGCCCTGCCAGACCTATCTCAGACAGAGCTGCTTCTTCTACTATTCCCCCCTCCTCCCCACCCCAAAAATGAGCTTTTACGCTGTGCAAGAGGAAGCAAATCCAAACAGCATCAGGGCTTCATGACCCATGGGGAGCAGTGGTTTGCCCCAGCATTACTTTTTTGACTGATGCCTGGACAGTGTGGGACCAGGCACAAGGGCTGGTGGTGGCTCCATCAGTTCTGCTCTGCTGGTGCCCTTGTTTGCACAGGGAAGGTAACTGTACCACCAAACCTCACACAAGGTCTTACCTCTCCTTCCCATAGCAGCAAACAAGCATGAGGATTAAGTAATTGGAAGCCAAATGATTACTTAACTGTATATTAGGATATTTGCTCTTATTACCAACTTCATATATAGATTATATATGTGGTTTTTTTCGTGTGCTGTTTTTAAAAGCAGAGTGCCTCGGTTACTTCAGGACACCAGGTTTGACTTTTCATTCTCCATTACTTTGTGGGGTCACTTACACTTCCACAAAGAGAGCATAAATCCCAACCATCTCCACTTGATGAGCTGATTTATGGTTACCATGCTCTACCTTTCCACAGATGAATCTTTCTTAGAGTTGTAGAGAAGCAAGATTAGATTCTGGCACTGGCAACAGAGGATAAATACTTCAATTTGCAGGTTTTATAAATCTTTGATTGTCAATGAGACTAAAGAAAATGTAGCTCAAAACAGATGGCAGCTCCCAGCAAACTATGAACTTCAAACCTGAGGAGTCACTTGTTTGCTCAACTGTTATTTGACACTTAGCAGTTCAAGAATATCCAAATCTTTCCTTATGAAGCCAAATTGACCTTCCCTGCTCTACAAGTAGAGGAACACCAGAGGAACTCTTTGGCCAGATATGACTGGCAGGGAAGAAATGGATTTTGTCCAATTTACAACAGACTCTCATTCTGAGAACTTGGTGATGGATATCTATACCTTATTTTACCTCTCTTTATTTCATACTGTTGCTTATATTTAAGTGCTGTGGGCCAGCCTATTGCTTTGAACCATCCTTTCTTCTGGTCAAGTGGCTCTGAAGGCAATTTCTGCCTTCTGGGCAAGGAAGAGAGGCATACTTTTTTTTTTGACAATAAACCAGAAAGTTGTATCAAAAAAATAGTAATAGAAGTCAGCACTTCTGACTTCTAGTTATTTATGAAACACATTGCAATGCTGTTTTATTATCTGCTTTCTTTAGCTTGCTCACACCTCTAATGTTCTAAATCATGACACGTATATTGTGCTCTGACAGTACTGAGTATCCCTCTCACACTGCAGCCTTTAGGTCCTGGGCCCTCAGTACCCAGCCTGGGAGTCACTTCTCCTGGCCCAGAAGGTGCTGGTGGATATTACCAGGACAGATGTCTCCTCTCTGGTGAAGGGGCTGGAGAACAAGTCTTATGAGGAGCAACAGAGAGCTGGGGTTGTTTAGCCTGGAGAAGCGGAGGCTCAGGGGATACCTCATTGCTCTCTACAACTACCTGAACGGAGGTTGTGGAGAGGAGGGATTTGGTCTCTTCTCCCAAGTGACAGGGGACAGGACAAGAGGGAATGGCCTCAAGCTCTGTCAGGGGAGGTTCAGGCTTGACATAAGGAAAAAATTCTTCACCAAAAGGGTCATTAGGCAATGGAATGGCCTGTCCAGGGAGGTGGTTGACTCGCCTTCCCTGGAGTTGTTTAAGGTGTGCGTGGATGAGATACTGAAGGGCATAGTTTAGAGATTGATGGGAATGGTTGGACTCGATGATCCGGTGGTTCTCTTCCAACCTGGTTATTCTATGATTTTATGATTCTGCAGGACAAGCAACACCTCAAGCCCTTGCTCTGACCAACCCCAGTACATCCCTAGAGGATGGATGGTTAGAAAATCAGACATGTTAAATGAGATGCATTGTGCATGACAAACTTGGCCACCCTCTGTCAGACCCAAACCATTACATGTGCAATCCCATATTCCCAGCTGCTGCCTCAGCTAGAATCAGCTGGTGGGACACCACTGATCAGCAGATCCTAGCCTACAGGATGACATATAGGAGTGGGCTGGAGCTCTGCAACAGCTGGAGAGAGACCTCGTGCACCAGAGCTTTAACAAATTAGGAAGCTGGCAATGCAAGGCAGTTCCCATCAACCTGACCCCACCAAGACCAATGATCTCCTCAGTGCTTATTTGTCCAGGAAATCTCTGAAAAAGGGTTTTCAGTCAAAGCACTAAATCAACAGTCTCAAAATGTACTGCCCATTTCAAGGAATCTCCTCTAAGCCTAGGGAAAGAAGTGTAGAAATCTGAAGGACTTGTGTCCAAACAAGGTCTTCAGGACTGACAATCTTTCAATAAACCCTGCAATGTGGTTGTCCATACAGGAAATGGGGGGAAAAGTCAGTTCAGGATTCTTTTCCATCTGATCTTATCAGGGTGGTAAATCTGGTCTTTGATCTTCTGTCAACAATGTACAAAGTTGGAGGCAGCTGCCACCACCTTGCTCAACGATGCGGACACCAATGTCTCATAAAACATTTATGAAACCTGTCATAAACTGGTGCGATAAGGAGCAGGACATCGTGTTTCAGGAGTCAGCAGCTTCTTGGGGAAGCTCTTCCCTCTAAACCCAGGGCTCCTTTATTTAAAGAACAAACACAAGCACTGAATGCACCCTGCCATAAAAGCTGGGAAAAGGGAATTTTCACCAGCCCTGGTGCCTGCAGAGTTTGTGTAGCAGGTACTGGCCTTCACCATTTGCCTTTCCCACTCTTCAGTTCTAGAGTAGGAGGGAAAAGGGGAGGAGAAGAGGAACTGAATAAAGTTATAACCGCAGAAGGAAAAAGTTATCTACAAATCAGTGGTGGGACTTTTTCTAGAATAAGGAAGAACTGGAAGTCTGAGGCAAAGTATATGTGGTCTGTCTATTTGTAGTTTTGATTAATTTTGTGAGATTCTTTGAATTTTGTCCTGTGGCTGAACATGAGGTGGGAAACAATGAAACCCACCTTCTGTTCATATCTTTCCCCATATACTACATCTCTGACTTTGGACAAGTCACAGTCCCTGCCTCTTACTTTCTTTATAAGAAAACTAAATTGGCCTGCCTTGTATGCCCTCTGTGCTGATGTGGGTTTTTTCACATTTTTTTTCCAAAAGACTGAATCTCTAATAGAAAATGAGGTGCCTCCAGTGTCCACCCTGAAACATCTAATCCTCAAGGATCTCTTCACACTCACATGCTGTGGAGTGATTTCCACTTAGTTCAGCAGTATGAAACACCTCTCAGAAGCACAATGTCCACATTAGTACTGGTCTTACTGAGCTAGAGTTTAAATAGCCATACCACACAGGGGACCATGTTGATCACTTCTTAGGATATTTCTTGTTCTTTGGAATAATTTTGTTGTGGGAGATTATGTTGGAAAATTAAACTTCTGCTAGGATCAGGTATGTACGTGTTGCAGTCTTGTTATTCACTTGGAGGATTCAAAATCATGATTTTTCTCAATGCACAGGAAGGGCGATGACAAAATATATCCATGTTCACAAGTCAAATCCCCACTTCTGGTTAGCACCAAGATCAAATCCTTCTCCCTTTGGTGCCATGAGGCCACACTTTTCATGCACATTCCCTCTTCCTTAGGAATCTTTTTTCAGCAAAGGCACAAAATAACTCATGAAATATTACTTGAAACATGTAGATCACTTCCAACTGAAAATATTTTATCCTGTCTCTAAAACATGAAATAATATCTTGTCACTCACATGGCCCACAGAGCTTTTTGAAATTTGCTTGTGTTTTCTGTCATGATTTATTCACCAAGTTCTCTACTTGTTAATTCCGTCTTGTTTCAGGTCACTGATGTCACTAATAGTAACTGTTCAGTATCAGCAAGAACTTGAGGCTGGAACAATTCCAAACAAGAGAGATAGATACAATGATAGCTTAATTAGGTGCGTGTTATCAGTTGCTTATAGTAATAAAGTACTAAGTCTGCCCTTCGTATAACCACAAAACAACTGTAATAAATTTCAGATTTAGTAATAAATCAGTACTATATACCTTGATTGGGTGTTAAGATAGCAGTTACTTTTTAGAAATATTATAAAATAATATATTTGTTACTTAATATTTAGAAATATTATAAAATATAAAAGTTCTAGGGTTACCAGAGAGTTGTCTGTATTTTCCTGTTAGTGAAGGTAACTGACTGAAGTGACTGATTGCTCTGGCTAGCCTGTACCTCACGCCATTTAGGTGACCCAGTTCTCTTTCTCACTTCCTTGCATGTAAACTCAGGACAGAAGAATCGCTGCTTGCAGCAGTCAGATGCAATTAGTCAGCTGATTGATCAACCACTGCAGCTTTGGAGCACGTCTTAATTATGTGAACCTGTTCTATTCCTGTAACAGGTTGTGTTGTTCTACAGGGGGGATAAAAGGTCTTTTAAATGTTCACATGTTACCTAACACCACTTAGAGGGATACAGGCAACGCAATTACTCTGTCGCATGAAATGTGACAGTGCAGCATTTCACATGCACTGATGCAAAGTCAGTGTCCAGCATCCTGCGTGTGTGGCCTCCTAGTGAGCCTCTGTGCTCTGACAGCAATCCCAGGACATGAAATTGCTGTTCCAGGGCTTGCTTTTGGATTTGGAAGATGGGTTTGGGTCAACTAAACTAGAAGAAGGACAGGTCCCTCCTGCTCCAAGCAGCATGACTCCATCCAGGGTCTTCCACTGGGGAACTGTAGGATGTGAGCCCACAACATCATGTTAAATTACCTGCACAAAAATATACTGTGCACCACAGTGATGAGACATGCACAAAGAGCTGCATGCAGAGCAAGAAGTCTAAAAAAAGTTAATTTAAATCAGTATGAATCCTAGGCTGCACATGCCTGTAGCATCACTATGCCTCCTGACCACAGCAGAAAGGGTGGTGCTGAGGCTGTGGTGCAGTCAGTGTGGGTGCCTGCTGGAGCTTTGCACTCTGTGCCAGGAACGAGAGGGATATTACATGAGACTGCACAGTGATAGTACAAGGGCTTTCTGCACCATGACTGGGCAGTTTTAGAAACTGAAAATGCTGTGTGATTAAGCATTTATGTGAGTCCTATAAATCAGAGGACTAGAGACTCTGCTATCTTTTCTTCATTTCTGTTCTTTTCAGCTCTTCTTTCCCCTCCCTGTTCAAAGGAAACTGCTACTGGTTTTAATCCTTACGCTCTCCTCTCTTTCTTTCACTCTATTCCAAACTTTTCCACTTCTATAATTCTCATTCTTCTGTTTCTCTTCACAATCTTCCAAAATCCTAGCCAACCTATGCCTCTAGTATCTTTTCTTCTGCTCTCTGTCCTTAGTCTTCACACTGTTATTTTAAGTGTTGCAGTCAACAGAGGAAAGAGGTAATATCTGGCAGTCCTGCAGAGCAGTCTGAATTTCTCATAATCTTCTTGTCCTTAGTCATCATGGTCATCACAATTACTAAGCTGGGTACATATAGAAGAAATGTAAGTGCATCTCTGCACATTCTGTACTGAGGTGTGTACCTACACAGTGGGTAAGTGCTCCATTCCTGGGGTCAGAGAAAAGCATGTGCAACATTCTGTGCTATTGCCCCCACTAGTAAAATGTGGCAGTGGCATCATTGCCTCCATGCAGATCTGTATTGCTTCTGTTCTGCTACATACTCAGAGGGACTCTGTGCCAAATCCTAGGGAAAGCTACAGGGACATGGTTAAGGTACCTGGAATCAACATGATGTGTTGTCCCACCAGATGGTAGCCCAGGTGAGTCAGGGTTTACAAACCTTCCAGGACTGGTTCATTTAAAAGCAGAATTAGAGGACATTTGCAGAGGATGCAGTGCTCTCTGTTTAGACCAGCTCAACGTGGACACATTCTGTTCTTCTCTTGCACAGGATGAAGACCAGATGTTACTAGATAAAAACAGACCTTTCCTCCAGTCAGAACTGGGAAAGTGTCCCCACAGAGACTTTTGCCCCCAGAGACTTCACTTCTCTGTCCCATTGGGGTGAACTGAATGTTCCCCCTCTGAGAAAAGGTTTTCTGGTCTTCAGGAAAACCCCCAAAAGACAATCTACAGAGACATGTACGGCCACTGACTGCCTTCAGTGCACACTAACACCTTCCCTCCACTCATCAAGCAGCTCCATCTTCAAGATCTAAAAATAGCTTCAGCAGGAGAGAATGTTATCTTCCCCAGACACATGCTGCATTTTCTTAGGCACTAGAGAACCCACAGTGAGATGCTGGAAGTGAACTTTGCTCTTGCATTCATGAAACAACTCTTAATTTCCCCAAACTGTTTGTTCCTGGGCACGTGGTGCCTTCAGATCTTATTGACCGCAGTAAAATAAGCGTTTACTGAACTTGCATACTTTCTACCTTAGGGATGACTGTCTCTGATGTAGTTGGTAAAAAAGAGCAGAACTATGTGTGAATTTTGTTCATTATCCCTAATGAGTAAAATTTGCTTGCTGCAAACTTCTGAGCGATGCTGAAGAAGATTATGGATAAATGCAACCACAGTGATTCAGCCCTCCAAATTTCAAAGGTTTTCAGATTATGCACAAGGCAGCTGGATGTAACTTATGAAAAGGCTTTTGTTAAGAGTGCACAGCATTCTTTGTACCAGTTAGTGCCAAGAAATTTCATGTTGCACAGAACTGTTGTTTCTGCGAAGTGTCTGAATTTGAACTGGTGAGACAGCAGGGGAGGTTCAAAATTGCACCGCTTCACACACAGAGAAAAATCAATAGAGCCCATTCCTGGTGTCAAGAAAAAGTCATGCCTTTCTGTGTTTCAAAGAAAGAAGGATCACAGTAGATAGCAACCTGATTGTAGCACAGACTTATCTGCAAGGCTTAGCCTCCTGGAACCAGACAAAACCTTTTGATAAGCTCCAGCCCCACCAAAGAGTAAAATTCAGCAGCCAGGATCAGGCTCTATGCAACCCTCTGTGCTCTATGGAAACTTCTACTGGGATTTGACAAACTCAAGCAGAAAGTGAGTCTGTCTGGTCTAGCTGAAGGCCTTGTGAGTGTTGATACCCAGTTTGCTGTCTGTTACCACACACTCATGCTCACCCATAACTCTGTGCCTTATGTAAGTGGTGTGTAAGGCAGTGGGCCATAAAATCTGGATGTGTGAAGATGTGACAAAAACTGCTGAAATTTTACTGAGTGATGGTGGGAAATAAACATCCTTCCATTTCCTTATGCCTTCTCGGTAAATGTAAAAGAATAAATCTCTTTACCTGAACAGCTT
This sequence comes from Piaya cayana, assembly GCA_013389865.1. Taxonomy (NCBI): domain Eukaryota; kingdom Metazoa; phylum Chordata; class Aves; order Cuculiformes; family Coccyzidae; genus Piaya; species Piaya cayana. The sequence goes on along the minus strand of WAAB01007218.1, from coordinate 13,945 downwards.
TCTTGCTAGTCAGAGTAGAGGAAACATGCTCTTCAGAAGGGCTGACAGACTCTTGTATTGGAGATAGCTGTTTCTGCTCCCTTCTCCGACAGATAGAGATGCCTTCTATGTAGCATGGCTGGTGCCTTTTCTTAGAACTAGTGCAGAGGATTTTCATGAGTTTCAAGTAATGAAAATAGGGGACTTCTTTCTTTTTTTATGTCTTCTCAGGAGTATGTTCCGAAGAGGAGCTTCTCTGAGTGAGTGCTCACACACTTCTCATAGACTCAAGACTCACAGAATATTTCAGGTTGGAAGAGATCTTTACAGACTATCTAGTCACAGACCTCTTACCGAGGAAGAGTACTGGGTCTGAACTCCTAATTCCACCTCTTTACAGATTTTTTTGCTATCTCACTTTCATCAGATTTGAAGCAGAATTCTATCCTGAGTCATCAACCAGAAAGGACAGACAGGGGCCAGAAAGTTTCTGGCAAATCAAAATGATTAGCAAAATCATTCTCATTCCTCTTTGTTTGAAATAATTTACAATTTAGGAGAGTAGGAATAGGACAGTACTTAATTTTTTTGATCAATTCAAGATAGAATGAACTTCTTGCTGAAGTTCAAGGTTTCAGCAAATCATCAAAGACTTCTGGAAAAGCTTCCAGAGTCCTGAAAAAAAAAAAAAAAGGAAGGAAATAAATGGACTTAATCAAAGACCTCTAAGAGAAGCCTTTTCTGTATGTGGGAATCATGAAAGATTTGAGCCTGAGATTTTGTGTGTTCAGAGCAGTTCACTGAAGATAAAATTAATCCTTCCCCTATCCCATTTAACCTGACTTATCTCAAGTCCTGAATCCATGGTCTTGCAACCACAACAACCATGAGACCTCTTTATCACTCAAGGAAAATTCACGTGGCTACTTCTTCCTCTGTCCAAGTCCCACATGCCACCTGCTCCTCCCTGGTTGATGGAAGCCAGAGTTGCTCCATTTTTCCAAGAAGTACAAATGGGCCGTCCTTCAACGCTCTGTATCACTGAGGTCTGAACCACAGCCAGCTGGCTGGGTGTCAGCACACAATCCAAACACTGGCCAAGGCTGTGTTGGCTGCAATAAACCCTTCAGGGCTGCAAAACAGGTCAGAGATCTCAAAGAATAGAGCTCTGCTTCAATAATTATTAACAGGATGGTGGCAAAAGTCCCTGAGGCTTTGGCTGGCTCTGTGTGTGTGCATGCGCACACATGCATACGTCAATGGGAAAGTTTATCTGTCCCAAGTCTAGAAAACACTCTGCAGGGTCAAAGCCTCTCTTCTGGTGGGCCATTCACTCAACCCATACTATAGCCTAGTGCTCCTAATTTTCTCTGTGTGAAAAGAGAACTCCCTACTGTTACACTTTAGGAGCAGAAATGAGCATGAGGAAGCAGGTAGTGTTGCCATTTCCCTAACTTCTGTAATGGAAGTAGACAAGACCAGATTCTAGTCTCTGATTCATGGACATATATCTGAAACTGGAAGCAACTGGAGTTCTCTTAGCATTCAGACCCTTGACTGAGAGTAGAATCTTCAAATCAAACCAGAACTGATAGAAAATAATCTTGAGTGTCGAGTTATACGTTAGTGCATATCCTAAACCCAGGAGGTTATCTGTTAAAGTGCCAATTTCTAAAGCAAAATAACTTTCCAGTTACTTATGAATCCTATGCATTTTTTTTACCTTGTTCTTAATTTCTATGTTTACATTTTAGGATCATGAAGTCTAGGATTTTTTCTCATGTTTTACAGAGCACATTATCATAACTTTTCAGGAAACGGGTATTTAAAAACCATCCAGTTCTACTACACAAGCTGTTTACTCTCAGTACTCAACTGTGTGCGACTGCCTGTATATGTACTCACATAATGGATCTACAGTCGTATGTAAATCTGTTCTTTTGTTAGATGGACAGTTACTAAGAACACTCATGAGATTAGAATAATTAGAAGTACCTATTGGTGTTCTCTCTATGTCCTATTATATTAAAAACATGTTCCAGAAGGTGAAACACTGGGAGTGGATGATAGGAGCACAGGGGAGACAGAGTTCCCATCTAACCCTTCTTTCTTTCCCTTTTGTTGTGGGATCAGCAAACAGACAGGTAGGGGATGCTTCTGCAGTTCAAACCCAGCTCTTTTCTGAATGATCAGAACCACTTTGACTAATCGTTGAAATTACTCAAATGTGGTTACAATGGGTAGTCTGCAAGCTACACTAGACATTCACTGCCAGTCCTGGGCTAGCGTCAGGCTCCATTCTGCAGTACTGAGGCACCTAAATCAGCCAGCAAAGGGGCAGCAAGCTCTGCAATGGGACAGGGAGCTTTGCACTGAGGCAGGGAGCTTTGCAGTGGGGCAGGGCGCTCCACGAGGAATGCCAAATCAGGTCCCTTGTAATCAACGACCGTTTCCTTCCTTTGTCAGTATCTTGACTATCATTCTGATCTTTACACGAGTTTCCTCTATCCCAAGCCAGTGTCAATAGAAAAGCAAATAGATAAAATGTAAATGGAGACCACAAAACTCCTGGGTAAAAGTGGATAACATTCCTTGACCTTCCTGCTCATAAAGCTGCATTACTTCCTCCTCTACAATGAAGATTAGTTGTTATATAGTATTTACATTAGTTTATATGGCTGCATCCTCAAAGCCTTTATTCAGCTATGTAAGGCTCTGCCAAAGCACAGGTGTGAGTTTGCAGAGGCAGTGGGAGCTGTGGTCTCCCATTAATATGGCCAGCTCTGGCTCATGCTCTCACTCATGCACTTCTGAGAGAGGCTAGAAGACTGCCATGAAATAAATGCCTGCCCAGCTTTTAGACAATGATTGCTAGGCTGGATGATTTCAGCCCCATGAAAACCTACTTCGTTTAGCTCAGGTAAAGTGGTTGGAGGGGAATAGAAAGGCAGCTTAACCCAATTTCAGCATCAGAACATTTTTGTGTGTATCGTTGGAGTCTTCTTTTGTATGCATATGAAAGAGGAAGATAATAGCTGAAGGAGCAATTACTGGAATTAGGACTCCGGCTCTCCAAGTGCTTATACTAGTTGAAAAAAGCAATGCTTCTGAAAAAAAAAAATGAGCTGATGTTGGTGTAACATTGAAGGAGAAAACAAACCTTCCAAATGAATGTAATGCCCCCCTTTCATGTGTTCTGCATTTGTCTGTAATAGAAATCCAGAAAAATTCTTTATTCTGGAGAAAGAAACTAAACACCGTAACAGTTTCCCCTTTTAAATAATCATTCTATTAGGGAGCTGATTTTTTAAAAAACCTGCTTACTAGATTATCTCTGAGAAGATAAATAGTTTAATTTGCTTTATGATATTACTTAGATTAATTATCTGGTGTTTACATGGCACACTAAGTATGCAGAGCACTGTAATTGCTCATACCTTTTGTATAAGTCATTGCATGCAGCTTAGAGCACCTTTGGAGTATTTGTTATGAATGATTAAAATGTTCTGTGCTACATTCTTTCCTTTGCTGAGGCTCAAACAGATGTTTCAAACACCATCACTGAACTCTTAATATTATCCGAGAATAACATAGGAAAAGAATGTAAAGCTGTCTTAGACAGAAGCCATCCCACTACTCTCCCCTAGCCTTCCAGGAAAGTCTCTGAGAAGAAGGTGAAAACACTATCAAGTGGTTTCTTTCAGTGCTGATTTCTACTTGGTGATTAAAATATTTATTGATGCATTGGAGTGTCAGGTCCTCAAATAAAAACAGCTTTGGAATCTTACTGAAAGTAAGGTTTTAAACCTTACAGTATCTGATTACAGTTTGCTATGAGCACAGATTCTTCATTTCTTCAACAGCCGTGCTTGTGTTTTCCCTTGCTGCCTGTATTTTGCATTTTCAGTCTCTTTATTTTTATCTTAGCTGTGCATTTTCAAGGCAACAGTGCCTACACTTTTGTCATTAAGCCTCAATATTCATTGCATAAAGACACAACCACACAGTTGGTTTAGCTGATCTCTGTGTCATAGTAAGGGAAGCAGCCAAGAAGGAAATAACAGCAACCAAGGTGGCCAGAAGAGGTCTAGGCTGGTGGTTGAGGACCACAAACAGTGTCCCTGACCTGTCCATTTCCTACCAGGCCTCTTTGATAGGGCCCTTTTCATCTTCCTTCTCAAAGTCAGTCTGATAGGGCTCTGGGGAAGGGCTTGCCTGGCTAGATCAGGGTCTACCTCTGAGCCAGGTGCGTTGGGGCTCCTCCAGCAGCACAAGAGGAGCAGTACCAGCCAGTGTACAACTAGGCTCTACCCAGAGCAAAGACTAAAGAGCAGAAAAAATGCTCCCTAAGAAAGCCCTTTCCCTCTTCAAATGCTCCAATGACCTAGAGCTATTTTGTTGCACACTTTTTTTTTTTAACTAACTGCACAGCACTCAATACAGACCTCTCCTGGCAAGACAGAGACATAGATTGAAATTCCTTCAGACAGGGACTGGACTTGCATCTCTGCCATCCTCAAAATATACACAAGATAGAGCTGAGCAGGCAAAATCAGAGCCAGCATTAGAGGAAGGGTCTGTGATGTCTCAGTCTGTGGTTCATTGATGATGGTGCCACTAGCACATGGGTTCTGCAAAGCTACCTTCTAGCTCTAGGAGGTAAAATCCCTTATGATTTTGGTATAAAGGTGCCAGCTTTTATAGCTGTATGCTTCAATGACAGCCATTAAAAGGAGAATGTCACTCCTTCAAAGACCATGCTAAGAACATAGGAAGAACTTGTGTTAGGATCCAGGCTACCACATCATATGAAGAGATGGATCAATCTCCACTTCACACATGTGGAGGCATTTCCTTGTACAACCAAGGCCCTTCTGGAATTTTAAGGTAGTCGCTTAAATCATAGAGTCATAGAATAACTAGGTTGAAAGAGACCAACCATTCCTATCAAACACCAAACCATACCCCTTAGCACCTTGTCCACCCGTCCCTTAAACACCTCCAGGGAAGGTCAATCTACCACCTCCCTGGGCAGCCTCTGCCAGTGCACAATGACCCTTTCTGGGAAAATTTTTTTCCTAATGTCCAGCCTGAACCTCCCCTGGTGGACCTTGAGGCCATTCCCTCTCATCCTGTCACCTGTCACTTGGGAGAAGAG
>WAAB01007217.1:134116-151193 GCA_013389865.1 Piaya cayana | reverse complement strand
ATTTTGAAGTTGATCATAGTTGAATTTCTTTATTTGCTAAATAAAACATTACAGGTATAGTCTCTTTTTTTTTTATGTTGGACCTCATATGGGTTGCACAGATATCTCATATTGTTGCTGAAGAATCAGCAGGTATTCTAGCTGGAGCACTACAAACATTTTGTTGATCTCCATAGTCACCGGGTAGTGAATTGCATTTGGATGTCAACCTTTTAATCTGAGAGTTGTTGTGTCCTTTCTAAAAATAAGCATGACCTATTAGATTTTTTTCTTCTTTTGGAAAATTAATTATAGACTACTTCACAGGAAGAACATAGTTGTGTTGGTGATACAAGTGGTAGTAGATATTAATTTCACATGTTGTGATAAGAAATGTGTTCCTCCTTTAGCTCCATTCCAATGTTAAGGAATAAGAAGCAAGAGGCCAAGAAGAATCAATCGATTAACAGGCTCTTAGTCTGTTGTAAGGAGAGAGGCTTTGGGTTCTTTGATCATGGGGTGGCCCATACACGCCCAGGCTTCCTTACTGGGGATGGGGCATGCTTGTCTCCTAGAGGGACTAAAGTCCTTACTAAAAATCTAGCTAGACTCATATAAAGAGCTTTAAATTGGATGTGAAGCGGGAGTTAGATGAGATCAGGCTGGCTGGGAGTGAGCCTGGACTTGGAACTCCAGTGATTGAGAGATGGTGTGCTAAGGACTGCCAGTATGACACTACAGAATGAGTGAGGGCTAGTACATCTGGGTGACAGAAAGGATGAAAGTGCAACAGAGGTGTCAGTTATTCCAAGGACCAGTCAATTAGAAATGAACTCTATTCCCTCTATGAGGGCTGAAGGTTCACCAGCCCAGCTGAAGTGCATTTACACCAAAGCATGCAACATGGGCAATAAGCAGGAGGAGCTGGAATCAAGGAGACTACAATGTCATTGCCATCACAGAAATGTGGTAGGACAACTCATATAACTGGAGTGCAGCTATGGTGGGGTACAAACTCCTCAGATGGGACAGAAATGGTAGGAGAAGAGGTGAGGTAGCCCTCTATGTTAGAGAGTGCTTTGATATACTTGAGCTCAATTATGGTGATGATGGGATCGAGTGCCTGTGGGTTAAAATCAGAGGAGCCCACAAGAATGTAGAAATTGTGATGGGAGTCTGTTATAGACCACCCAGTCAAGAAGAAGTAGCTGATGATCTCTTCTATAAACAACTGGGAGTAGTCTGAAGATCACTACCTCTTGCCCTCATGGGATATTTCAGTCTTCCAGATATCTGCTGGAAGTACAATACAGCAGAAAGGAAGCAGTCCAGGAGGTTCCTGGATTGCATGGAAGGCAACTTCCTCACACAACTGGTGAGCAAACCAACAAGGGAAGATGCCCACCTGGACCTGCTGTTTGTGAACAGAGAAGGCCTTGTGGGGGGTGTGGTGGTAGGAGGATGCCTAGGACAAAGCTATCACAAGAAGATAAGTGTTTCAGTTCTAGCTGAGGTGAAGAGGGGGATTAGCAGAACAGTCACATTAAACTTCCAGAGAGCAGATTTTGGACTGTTCAGAAGGCTGGTTGACAAAGTCCCATGGGAGAGAGTACTTAAGGGCAAGGAAGACCACGAGGTTTGGATGCTCCTCAAAAATGAACAAGCAGCTCAGGAGCAAGCCATCCCCATGTGCCAGAAAAGGAGTCAGTGGGGNGACAAGGCTGAGGTACTTAATGTCTTCTTTGCTAAAGTCTTTAATAGTAAGAAAAATTTTTCCCTCTGCATACAAACCCAGGAGTTAGAGAAGAATAAGGCTCCCATAGAGTCATAGAGTCATAGAATAGTTCAGGTATGATGGGACCATAGAGATCACCTAGTTCCAACCGACCTGCCATGGGCAGGGACATCTCCCACCAGACAAGACAATCTGGTCTTGACCCAGGAGGAGCTGCTTAGAGACTTGCTTGCCAACCTAGTCACCCACAAGTCTATGGGACCAGATAGGATCCACCCAAAATTATTGAAGAAGCTGGTGGATGTGCTGGCCAAACCCCTTTCCATCATTTTCCAGTGGTCCTGGTTGACTGGGGAAGATCCACTTGGTTGGAGGCTGGCTGATGTTGTTCCAAGGTACAAGAAGAGTCAGAGGGAGAACCCAGGGAACTAGAGGCCAGTCAGCCTGACCTCATGACCAGGGAAAGATGTGAAACAGGTGATCTTGAGTATTATTATGAAGCACATGCAACAGAACCGGGTGATCAGGCCCAGTCAACACGTGTTCACAAAAGGTAAGTCTTGCCAAACTAACCTGATCTCCTTCTATGACAAAGTGTCTCACCTATTGGGTGAGGGAAAGGCTGTGGAAGTCTCTTCCTGGACTTCAGTAAAGCCTTTGACACAATTTCTCACAGCATTCTGCTTCAGAAACTGTCAGCCTCCGGCCTGGACAGGCACACACTCTCTTTGGTGGAAAACTGTTTGGACGGCTGGGCCCAGAGAGTGGTGGGAAATGGTGTTAACTCCAGCTGGAGGCCAGTGACAAGTGGGGTTCCCCAGGGCTACTTTGTGATGTATGGTAATCCTCTCACAATTGTTGAGAGATAATTCTGTCTCGTTTAACATTATAGTAGTATTTTCCTGAAGAATTAATTTTTACTTGGACTGAAGAGATAAAGCATAGATGACAAAAGCTTCTGTCATTATTCAATGAAAAAGAACTCCAATACAAACCTGAACATTTGTACAATTGCAGCAATTTTTATATGATGCTTATATTTTGGAGACTGCTTATTGTATTAGACATCTAAGCTAGATCCTCTTTTCAGTTTATACTTTCAAGAACTATTCCAGCCAGCTAAATAACTGAAAACTTTCCATGTCTTAATACATTTCTTATAGGACTAAAACCTCATTTCCCTACCTTAAACTGGACATCTTTCACAATAAATATAACCTGGCATAGAGATAAAGACAGAGCAAATTTCACCACATACTACAAGACTGATATGAACTGGCTTCCAATCTCATTAGTGACAGCTGAAGACAGGAGTAAGTTTATTCCAGACACAGGAATCTCCTGACTTATCCTTCACATAATAAAAACTGACATGATAAGTTTTGAGCCTCTCTGGGGCCTCAGTTTCCTCTATTATGTAGAAGACTTCAGTACCTGTACACTGTGCTCTCAAAGGAAAACAGCAAATAAAAACCTTTATAAATAAGAAAAAAAAAAAACAAATACTGATCCTATCAGCTGCTTCTTCCTACAAACAAAAACATGATACAGTATGACACGATAAAAATAACTTCATAGCCTTTAAGTAGAATGGATTCTGGCTGTCTTTGGCAGGGAATATGCTCTCCAGACTGTGGCAGATGGCATCCATTTTGTTTGCTTGCTCAGGTTTGCTGTGTATTTCTGAGTGCTACCCTATGTTCTGCTCTAGTCTGTTAAAAGGCTGAGTAGCAGAGGGAGGAGAGTTGCTTTTTTACTTTCTGGTGGTTCCTCCTATGTGAAGCTGCTGAAATTCTTTCATTGGAGAAAATATCTAATACAAAGTTTTTATTGAGGAACTGACTGGAAAAAGCAAGGAGTGAAGCACACAGCTATCAGGGATATTGAAGCACAAATAGAGATAAAGTAAATTCCCAGGAAAATAAGGAAGCAGGAAAATGTGTCACAGAGGAAAGGGAAAGAAATGCAAACCTGGGTCATATATTTGTGTGTAGTGTGTTACAGGAAGTAGTAATGTAGAAAACAGTCAACTAACCAGGTGAGAGCAAGATTGAAGAAAAAGACCTCGAAATCACATGAACTTTTAATCTCGATTCCTCAAAAGGATTAAGGACTTGGTGGCGTTTTGTTTTTTTTTTTCATTTTATAGGTTTCAATTTACAAAGTTGCATTCCTGTGGTTTTATAGCATTTAAACCTAGAATTATTGTCACCTCTTATTATGAAGAGCCATAAAGGTCCTTTTAAAGAGGAACAAGGGCAGATCAGGCAGGATGGGAATCAACATGTTATATTTTGGTATCAACATGAATGTTGTCTAGCAAGAATGTTGGGTTTTTTTCTGAATAGAAATAAAAACTAGTTGCAGACTTGGTAACTTAGGAACTTCTTCATTAGGGGCTCTTGCAGCAGTTTTTCTAGTATGTATTGATTCAGTGCCAGGTGTCCCCTGGGGCTAAAAAGGGGCTCATCTACTAAAGGATGTTGGACCACACAAGAGAAGGAGGGACAGGAACTGTTCCCTTCTCTCTGGTGACTAGTAATAGAACCTGAGGGAACAGCAGAAAGACATTTCAAGAGAGGTTTAGGTCGTATATTAGGTTCTTTACTCAAATGGTGGTATAACAATGGAACAGGCTCCCCAGGGAATCAGTCATGGTGCCAAGCCTAACAGTATTGCAGAAGCATTTGGATAGTGAACCTAGACACACAGTGTGAATGCAGGGCTTGTCCTATGCAGGGATAGGAGTTGGACTTGATGATCCTCACATGATTCTGTTTGTACTCACCATGACTTGTTTTTGACAAGAATATCTCATAACAGTTATTGACGGTTAAATGGTAAGGATGGAGATCAAAGAATGAGGGAAATGCAGAAGGGAAAAAAAAAGTATAATTTTGCAAAACAGATCATCTTCTGCATTACTTTTTTTATTTCCTACCCACTTTTACACTCTCACAGTTAGTTTAAGAGCTTAGCTCTTTCATAGTGGATGACCACATCAGGATCAATGTGCTGGAGGCCAAGCATGATGGTGAAATTTCTCCTGTGTGGAAAGGACAAAGATGGCAGGGAGAAACTGAGGAGAAAAATTAAAAAAAAACATAGACTTTGGAAGAAAAAGACTTCTTAGAGAAGTCTGATTTTCTCCCTAAATGCTGAGAATTCAACTGGCTATTATCTAGAGATGACGAATTGATAGAAATGGAGATGGCATTTCATGGGTAGTATCTGAAGTAGTGTGATAAGTTTTCCCATCTTAATTCAATATCCCTGGTACAGTCATCTTCTAGCAGTGAAATTTCCCCATGTAATTTCTGTATCCTTATCTTCTCTTTGATAAGAGGATGGATGATCTTATATTTAATTTGTCAACCCAGAAATTTGTAGGCCTATATTGACTGATTGTCTGTGGTGAGAACTATCGATGTTACTTGATACAGTTGATATGATCACTTTTTTTCCACAATTTTACATCAATAGGACATTGATACTCCTTCCTTATAGCACAGAGAATTTTGACTATACAATCAACAGAGTGTTTATGATGTTCATGCATCAGTCTTGGAGTAACATGGAGGTGAGGCTTCCTGCTGAACTTTTGGAGACCTCGCCTATTCTGATAGGAACAAAATTCAGTTATTATAACAGGAATGTTAGATCCAATATGTGAACAATAGATGAAATGTTTCATACCTTGTGAAACATTCATTTCTCTAATGTCTCTATTTACTAACAAATGCTAAAAAGCATTATTTCCAGGTTCCTCAGAACAGTTTCTTCATTTCGAATAAACAAAGAGCTGATACTTTAATTTTTAATTAATTTGCTGTTTTATTCTGTTGTCCCTATTAAATGTTTCTTCTTTTGTTCTTCAGGCAAAAGCCTTGTCTTCCTCCCTTACTCCTGCCTTTTAATTACTGCTGACTTGACTGACAGCATAACAGGAGAGAAGGATTCTTTTTCATAAGTAAATGCAGCTACTTCTTCATTCTTAGTGACACAATGCAGCCAGCTATTAACAGGCTTTGTGTACATATACACAAAAATAAGAGAGAGAAATAGAGAGCCAGAGTAGGAGAGCTTCAACATTTGATGATAAAATGTAGAGCTTGAGAGAACAATCACAAAGGAAAAGAAGAAAAGGAAAAAAAAAATCTTTGAAAAGGGAAATTTAATTGTTATAGAAAACAAAATTCAATATTCACTTGTGGACTGCCTTAATGGTTTAATAACTGCCAATTTTGTATATAGGCTCTGTGCAGTGATAATAAGAATTTCATTCCCAGCTCTTAGAGAGAAAAGATAAGCAAGCAAATATGTTGTGGCCACTGAATGCACTAGTACTGTTTTTTATTATGTTTACTTTATAATCCCATCATCCCCATGCCACCAGCATGCTTGAGGGGTAGTGGAGGCAGCAGTCAGCACTCCCTGTTGGCTCCCTGTCTTTCACTACTACCCTAAGGTACTTAAGAATGACAGTATAAAGAATTTCTGTGCAGATGAGCCTGTAGATTTAGGGAATTGGCTGCTTATAGACAAGAATTCTTTTGGTAGACTTAATTCCTTTTGCAAGGGTGAAGAACCATCTGTGGGGATTCTTGTCATGTATAAGGAAGTTAGTCATGCTCTCTGTGGAGTTGAGCTTCTTGAATTTTAATGAAACCCATGTCAATCTGTCTCTTCTACACCCCTGCTCTGAAATCAGTGGTCAGCTAGTCAACAATCACAACAGTAAATCAGAGCAGATAAGCCATGCAGGACAGCAATGAAGAATTTAAAGTCTTCTCTCCTCTCCCCTCCTTTCCCCTCCTCTCCCCTCGCCTCCCCTCACCTCGCCTCTCCTCTCCTCACCCTACCCTACCCTTTTTGCCCTACCTTACCATTTTTATCCTTTTTACTGTTTTAACCCTTTAGGTCTGCCTTTTTTCTTCACAGGAAAGTGCTCTCAAACTGTATATAATATATATATTTCATCCTACAGTGATGGGTGTTTCAAACTTTGAAGAAAGGAAAGATGAAAACACTTTGCATTTTTAATATTTTTTATGTTTATTTTTCTATTTTTTTAATTGTGCATTTAAATAACTTTCTATGTCCTTGTTATCCTGCAGTAACTGAAAAACTGAAATAGACTGAGCTTTACCTTCCTATTTTTTTAAAAAAAATGTAAATATAGGTATATATTATGGAAATTAATAAATAAAAAACACGCACATAGTAGAAAGGAGATCACTTGTAAATGACAGCATAAAGGAGAAATTTGTTAGGGTCCCAAATTCTAAGGGCTATATACATGAAAGAGTGCTGTTTTATTGAATTTTTTCTTCTCCTCTAATGGGAAATAGTTTTCAGACTCCACCTGTAAATAAAATATAGTGAAATATTTCTTTGTTTTTTCTTTGTTTTCACTCTCACTTTTCTTTCCAATTTGTACTATCATGAAAGAACAAAAGTTCCTTTTGGACTTGTTTTGCAAGACACTAATAATATTCTAGGAGTGACTTTGGATCAGGCATTATAGATATGCAGTTGGCTTCTCTTTTCAGGTCAAGTAGAGGGAGAAGGTAGATTGAAACATTCATAAAGGACCCCTTCTGGGTTGTAGAAACCAACATTTCCCAACATTGGTATCATGATACATAACATTTTTCATGCCAGGCTCCATTTTAGAAGTGAACATGGGCGATTTTCAGAATGAAAAAGCTCAAAAGGTTAAGATCTCTGCCCTCATTCTGAACTTTAGTTATGTTGGTTTGTTTTTGGTTTTGGTTTTTTTTTTTTGTAGTCACTAGGTTTTCTGCAAATATTTTACTTCAGCCTAAATGAACATTTTTTCTTTAAAATGTCTAGTCTACCTTTCTTATCAAGAGCGTATCTAGTATGAGATCCTGTTTCATTAGGCTAAAGATTCCATGCCATCAATGTCTGTAAGCTGCAGTATGACTCTACTCTAGTATAATCTCTGTGAGTCTAGGTGTAGTATTACCTTAACACAGTACCTTAATACAGTAAAGGAAGGACTGAAAGAACTTTTTAGTCATCCTACTTCATCCCTTCCAATCAGGAAAATATATGTAGTAGATGTTCTAGATTAGAAAGGCCCACAAATAATTTACTTTGATACTACTATATTCAATAAGTTATAAAATATATATTAAATATGACAAAACTAAGATTCATGTCAGAAAACTGAAAGGTGATGAGAAGATGAGAAATCACATACATGGCCATTTTCCTGGCTCCTTCTTCCAGAAATGTCTTGTTTGCTAAATAATGTTTCCAGATTAGTAGGCAAGATAGCATGGAATTTCAACAGAACTTCATCTGCTTGGATGCAGTAGTGTACTAATGGGATTACATGTTCTTGAAAAAATCCGATTTGAATCTGGATTGTTCAGATCTCAAGAAGATGAGAAAATCTATTCTTTCTGAAATAATTTTTAATATGCCTTCCAAATGGCAGATACTAGTGTTAATTTTGGGAAAGTGAATTTTCCTCCTTCATTCTGATATTCAGCTTCTACTCTGAAGTAGTCAGAAAATTTTACTAAGTGTTTAAAGTTCAAGGTTTTTTTCCAAAACTTGAAAGAAGCATTACTTTTGTAGGAAGCTGTAGTATTTGATATTTTGTAAAATTAACAGGAGTACCCTAAAAGATTTTAAGATATTATCATCTTTCAATGCAATTTTTAAAAATCTAATAGTCTGCCCTGTAGGAAAACACAAAATTACTACCAAACTGTTGCCAAATGTCAAAACATTATAACTTCCCATGGAACAAATATATTAATCTTCTTAATTAGGAAATGTTATGTTTTGTTTCCTCTTATTTACTTATGTTAAGTACCTAATTCAAAACATTGCTAATCCTTTGCCTTCAGATTTTCTTAATTTTTTCTATTTGAATTTTACAGACACAAAACTCTACATGCTGCAAGTATGTAAAATTGTATACTCCAGCATACTGAGAAGTGATAATCCTAACTTATAAGGTGAAGAAGAGAACCATTTAATATGTATTTTCGAGCTCTGGTGTTGTGTTCTTACAGTAAACAAACTCCAAAAGTTTCCTTTCCTGATAGATATACGTCTCTGATTCCTTTTAAAAGTGCATGAAAAAGAAAGAACATTTAGTCAGGATCCTCATTTAATCACAGCCTTTATGTTTTTTTCCTTCTGAGTTGTTTAACGTGTGTTTCACTGTGAGAAGCCAGACATTAGATACCTTTCTGTCTTGATATTCTAAAGATTATGGTAGAACAGAGTAACCATCCTGACTCTGGCACAGATATGAGATGACTTTAACTAGGATACTCCTATTTCACTTTATATTCCTAAAACCCCAGAGTGGAGTTCTGATTTAAGCTGATTGCCTTGAACATAACAAAAGTGAATGAAATAGTGTAGCCAGCACAATGGAGTAAATGTTTCAGAAGGCAAACAATTTTTCCCATCACTACCTTGTGTCTTAGAGTGTCTATGATGGGTCAGGTGAAATGCCGTATTTTTATATGTCTGAAGATGCATGAAGTGAATCCAAAGGTACTGAACATGTAGGTTTGTTATTGATGAACATAACTGTCAGGCTGAAATAACTTCATCTCCAAAGTATTTTCCTATGAATCTTCAGCCTTTCTCTTGCACAGGGTAAAGCTCGAACTGTTTCAGACAGATAGGGTGTTCATTTGAACTTCAGCAGCTGACACAGTTCCTAGACGTTGTTGATAATGATTATCACATTAGTAAGTAGAAAAGGTAGGCTGAAATCTCATACAACGAGATATTACCAAATCTAAACTTTCTAGGAAGCATTAAGGCAATGACCAAAGTCCCAGTGTATCTGCCACGGGTATGTTCATATGCTGTAATGCATTTGATGCTGCAAGGCATTTCCCAGAAAAAAATTACAGACACTTTTTCTGACCCACATTACCTTTTTTTCCCTTTCAATATCAATGATGTCAAGAAATTTTCTTTATTCCTACTTGGTCACTCATATACTATAACCCTTTTGCCTGAGTATTCATATTCCTTCTAATTTTATAGTCATGGACTTGTCTGCTTTATGCAGCTTTGTTTGAATGCATCCTGCCTTCACGTTTTTATTTCTAGTATAGCATTTTCTGATCTGTAGTTAACTGCTGTCAAATCTGATCAAGAATTTCTCCCTTTCCTCAGGGTAATTAATGGGGAAACTTCTTTCTTATTTTATTTTGGATATGTTTGTAAAAATTAATAAAGCATGTTTTGCTAAATTGAAGTTGTTGAGCTTTTACAACTGAAATATATGCTGGCTTACTAAGAAAGACTTAAGCATGGAGTTGAAAGTAATGCATAAGCAGCCCTTACTAAAGGAATCACAAAAATGGTATGTATTTGTATTGTCTATTTTCTAATTGCATAATTTGCAAATCTTAAGGATATATATACAGTTATGTTACTGATCAATTAAGACTAGTGCATTCAGTCTTGTATTTGAAGTACAGTAAACTTCCAGCCTGAATATTTTGGGTTTCTACAATCTAGCATGCATTCAGGAAGAAAGGTTTGAAGTTACCTGTGGGTTAGGAGAAGCAATGAATAAAAATAATCTGAACTTTTAACTTGTGATAGGAACTATTGTTAAATAATTTTTCTTAGGTTAGATCATAGACTGAAAAAGAGGAATTTCTATTTTAAGCTGTAGGAAAGGGAAAACTTCAACTCATTTGCATCATAAGCCTTCGTTAGCCAATTTTTTGTTCCTGTTGTCAATAAGAAGTCTTTTTAACAATATTTGCCCTACTGAACTAATTATTTTTTTCAGAAGTACAAGACTTAACCTTCAATGTTTTCTTTCTTCTTTCTTCTTTCTTTTGTTCCTTCCAAATAATTTAATAATCTAGTTTGTCTGTAGCTTTATTCTAATGAATGAAATATACTGGAAAGAAAAGATGAGAAATGAAACATCATTTAAAGATGGTGAAGTTGAAGCACTTCACTCTTAACTTCTATAATCTTAAATAAAAGAATGGCACTCTGAATTAAACACTGAAGTTCCAGTTCAATGTGTAAAAAGATGTAAATATCTCAGTTTGAAGTTTCCGGTGTTGTGAAGTTGAACATGGTGTATATTTAAGAATGGGTTCGGAATTTCATTTCTATCTTGAGCTAGAGGTCCCACTTCTGGACTGCACTAGATGAATCTGCAAGGTTGGGATTCCAAATATCAGATCAGATACAGAATTACTTTGCTTTTGTCTAAGTGGATGGAGGTGGGATTACTTGACTTTTCTGTAATAACTAGCTGGTGAGAGTCTGTATGCCAAAAGAAACACACCTCAGCTTTCTAGACTCCTTTAACCAAAGAATTTTTAAATTAGTGATGACCCTTTCTTTACTATAACCTTCAGAAGGAAAATTGTTATTCTTCCTTGCATAGTTTGTTTCTTTTAAACGTACTGGAAATGTCATAATATTTGAGATTATGCTGATGATGATGATGATTACACTTTATTTATGGAAAATGTATTTCTGTGGTGAACAGTGCTTTGACAGTAGTCAATTGATGCTGCAAAAATGAAGGAAAGGTTAGATTCAAATATCTTTACCTGCATCAGATAGTATTTCCTAAACAATTCCACTCCGGAACTCCATAGATCTACAGGTAAACATTGACTTGTCTTCTATCTTGACTGAATTACTTCAAGGAAGATAGGAGAAGATGGATAGAATGAAAGGTAGGTTTTTATTGCATTGGAAAGAAAATCAGGCTGCTCAGCAAACACTTTCTTGTAAAATGTTTTTGGTTAGGCTACATGCTAGAACAAGAAGATAAGATCAAATGGAACCAGAACCTCACGGAACAATAAAAACACTCATCTGGTTAAAGAAAATCCCAAATAGATAATTCTGATTTCAGAATAGATGTGTCTAAGAAATATTACTTTAAATATACATTAAATTCACAAAATAAAACTAGACGTACGATTAGGCTAAATAGGTCTAAGAGGGAATATGATCTTGTAAAGAACACTGAACCACAGGTTTTTTCCATCATACTGTGTGTAGATATATATGTGTTTTTCTTCCTTCTGCTCCCATAACGAACAATTTTTAGGTATGTAAATAAAAAAATTGCTGTCATATTGATCAACTCAATTTAAGAATATTTACATGTCTCTTATTTAAGTGCTAAAATAGAAACACAGGATGGAGAGAAGTTTGCAGATTACAGCAAGGTGTGACACTGGGCAATAGGGAACTGTCAACCTCCATCTCAAATTTTCTAACAGCATATTAAATGTGTTTTTTCAATATTAATTCATTTTTATTTAAGGTCATTGACATTGTGCTGCCTTTGTATAGGCATGCAGGGAGCTGGTGGATTGTACATCAGTTCCATTAAATAGAAGAACTGACTTAAAACTTTTTTGAACATACATCAATTATAGGTTCACTCAACAGAAATTTGCTGACATATTTGAGTTTCAATTTTGTTTTCAACAAATTACCATCTCCTAACATATTAGAAGCATTAAATTTAGATAAAAACCTCTACAATCATCCTTTCACCATCATTAGCCTACTGCACAAGATGTTTTGAAAGTGTTTCAATTAATGCTTTCTCAATTGTATTTTATTAGTAGTAGTATTCATAGTAGCAATAATAAACAATAATTCAATGCACGTATTAGAAAATTACTAAATAAACAGTTTTAAGTATTTCCTTGCCCTTGGTACTGACAAAGATAATCATGTATGTTATTATGATTATTTTTATTGTTATTATTCTTCTTGTCATCATTGTGTTTGTGTTTGCATTGCAGTAGTGCTTTACAATGACCTGCAGTGACAGATCAGGATTTTGTTTAACTATATATTGTGCAAACACAGGACCTTCTTCAAATGACTTACAAGCCAAGTATAAAACAGAACTGATGAATTAGAAATATATGTATACATGCAGGGTTTTTTGTTTGTTTCTCTGTGTGTGAGTAAGACAGTGTAAATGTAGTTCCTGTGTGTCAGAGTACAACAGAAAAAGGTGATGACCATAGTGCACTAAACACCTAAACAGAATAAACAAGACAGAATCTTTGATTTGTTTGAGTCTAAGGCTTACATCAAACAAGGGTATTAAGAAAACTCTCTGAAATCCCCCCAACCAAACCAAATGAGATTTACATAAGTCTCCAAGCTCCATAAGGTTTCTTTCTACACAAAATAAAAACTGGGAAAGATCTTCTTTTCAACCTTCTTTAGAGTCAAATGTGGGATGAAATCTCATTGCAAAAGCTTTCTTAGGAAAATAAGATCAGAGACTACACATCACAAACTCTTCTACTTAGCAGAAAAAAAAAAGATACTAGGACATATGTTAAATATTTGAGTGATTTCAGTCCTCAGTATTTCATTTTTCTCTCTTATAATTCAGACAAAGTATTTTTATAGTGACAGGATGCTGGGCCAGTAGTTAGATGCATAACCACAATTCACAGTTTTGATAGCATAAAGTTAGAGATCTGGGTAGATTTAAAATCAATTACTATTTTAAGAAGCAAAGAATACATAACAATACTTTTAGCTATATTTGGTTTCTATCAGGACTTCTGAAACAAAGTGGAAAGAGATGGAAAATATAAATGGAAAGCTCTAAGTTTTCTTCTGAATGTCTCCTGTGACAGATATACATCCCCAATAACAAATGGTCACTATTGAGCTTGGACATGTCAGTGTAAATGAGACATATAAGTTATGAGCAAATCTAACCTTGACTACTTCTAACATTGGGGGGACAAAAAAAACAAACAAAAAACACCCCCACCACTTCCAGTGACTTCAGGCAGCCTGTAGGTAATTAATAATCTTCTTTTCAGTGGCTATAGAAGGCGTCTGGACATCTATTGCAAAATCCTTCACTAAACATCAAAACCAGAAACCTTTCTATCTCTGTGTTCATTTATTGGTGCAGGCTATTTGGGTTTGAAAATTATCTAACAACAAAGTCTCTGTTATATACATAAAATATAGCACTGACTATGGATTAGAGAGGGGCTGCCAAGGGCTGCATTCAAACACCTGGTAATATTGATTTTACACTTTTCCTGTGATTCTACATCATGTTCCTTTATTTTCTGGCAATCTCTATAACTTTTATACTGACATAAATTGTGATGAAAGAGGAATCAAACACTCCCCCTTCACCCTCCAGAAATAGTCAGGAAAGTTCTACAACATCATTAATATTTTTGTTAATGCAGGTGAACTGAAGGAAGGTAAAAGTGCAAGGGAAGTTAAATTTAATCTCTTAAGTGTATTGTTTTTTCTCTATTGGCTTTAGATTTGCTCTTCTAGTAACAAACAAACATCATAGAATCATGGAATCAGAGAATCATAAAATAGTTTGGATTAGAAGGGACCTTAAAGACCATTTAACGCAAATCCCCCTTCTATGGGCAGGGATACCTCCCACTAGATCATCATGTAAATATTTATTTATCTGGAAAATTCCCTTTATTATATTATTGTTATGTCTATTTTTTTTAAAATGCATCCAATAAGGTCCTCTGACCATCTCAGTTTAGCATCTTGGCTCAATTATAAGCCAGAGGTACTAAGATCATCCTCAGGAAAGAACATATGACATATTTTTTTGGTAATGGTGCCCCTGCACTTAATGAATATCTGATACTTTGTACACTGAAATAGCAATTAGAATTGAATGCAGTCCTCTGAAATACCCCATGTTTTACACTGTGGTAGATGGAAGGACAGCTTCACTTAAGGTCCCCTTTATTTTCAAAACTCATAAAGTCACAAAGTGGCTTTCACGTTACTTTCTTGAGTTTGAAGGTTTTTTCTTTTTGTGTCCTCCAAAGGGTCATCTATCCTTGTGGCATCCTTGCTGATAAATTGATGAAAGTTTTCTAGTAAAAGCAATAGTATACCTGATATTCAAAAATCTGATTTTAGTATGATACAAAAGTTACAGCAGAATATCCAGGCTTCTAAAATACAACAGAAAAAAATGTTAGATTCTGAATGTTGCTGGTTGCTGTTATTTAAAACTAGCTTAGAAAGTGTCATGTTATGTACATACAACTTTGATAAGTGGCTAAAGGAATGTCCTTCTGCCAAGTCACAATATTCAAATGGACACCCTTGATTTCTAAACTTCCCCTCAGAGAGGAGCCTAGATGTGGCTGGATCAGTCTCTAGTCCCAAACTTGACTGACAGTTTATGTCTAAGGATTATTTGTGTTAGTCAATAGTCAGACTTACTGTAAATAGTAGGTAATTTGTTCTAAACAACAGGTAAGAAAAAGCTTGGGATTGCCATTGATAATTCACTTGCTACATTAGTACTAGATGGTTATAACTGGTTAACAATGATCATATATATTATAAAAGAAGCAATAATTGAAGCTCAAGTTAGTAGTTTTCCTGGGTAACACCTAACAAAGTCAGAGGCATGTGAATCTTACCAAAAAGTTATCCCTTTTTGGGGCAGAAGAGGTGCAGGCCAGTCGACCTGTCCTCCAAGTAGGTGACTGTTTTTCCTCCCCAACAAAATGGTTTTCAGGTGCCAATTTTATACTTTTTCAAAATTCCTAGGCACCTCTTGGTGGAGTGGAACTATGTCAATTCTTATGCATTGATTGGCTCATGGCAGGGCCGCTTTTGTCGTCAGAATCAGGGACTCAGTGGCTTGCCATGCCTTTGGGGTGGGGAGCTCAGTATGTGCTGTCAGGGGTGTTTCTGTACTTAACTGAAGCAACACCAGGCTGTGAGGTGTCTGTCTCCACCACTTGGTCCATTTGTCTCACAAGATATGGTTATTCCTTGTTCATGTAGAACCATTCATGTTGCAAATTGCTCCCTTTTGCAAACTGCTCCCTTTTGCAATGTTTGTTATTTGCCATCCACAAGGCCTAGTAAGTCTGAAAAGAAAGAACAAAGACAATATTTTGTCACGTATCTACCATAAACAGAGTGTTTTGGAGCATTTTCCAGAGATTACCTGTGATAATACCATCATTCATTTTACACTCATATCTGCATGCTCATGGTACTATGGCACCAAATATACTTGCTGTCCACTCTCTCCTTAAATTTCATTTCAACTGTTGCAGTAAATATTTTATACAAAATCTGTAAAGTCTAGAGTCTGGTAATTAGCTGATGTTAAAGAAACTTAGAAGAGAGGAATAATTAAATCCTAAACCACAAAGAAACCATACAGGAGTGACAAAGACAATTTCACAGGACTTGGACAGAATGTAGTGGTTTGTCTATCAAAGAAATTGCTCAGTTGGAAAATTAAGAGCAACATAAAGAGCTAGAACTACATTAAGCTTTTTAATAGTCATTCAATACACCTGTATTGCTTGAAATATAGCTTTCTTCAGGGCATAATAGTACTGGGTTTTTAAGCAAATCAAGTTGCTTTTCCCATGGGGACCTCTAATTCTTTGGATCACCTAGATCATCATACATTACCTCTAGGGGCTGAGAAGAATTACAGTAGTGATAATGTTTTGTTTCAATTCTCGAACACACGCTGATGAGTTTCACAGTTGCAAATCATATGACATGAGATACAGCAGAGGCAGCCTTAAATTTTGAAGGTCTTAAATTCCCAAGAAGGTGCTTTTTAAGCAACTTTTAATGAGTGAAGTAAAATACATTTCTAGCATAGTCATTGTTGAGATAATGTCTGAAAGTCCAGTGAATAAGTAAGAGAAAAGATTGCTGTTGTAAAATATTTTCTTAGTATTCTGCTATGTCTACTGTAACCAAATCAAAGTAAGAGAAAGCAAGCATTTAGGAAAAGTTATCTCTCTTTCAGTGTGAATTGGTTATTGGTGGGTTAGATACCTAAGCATTAATCTATTACCATTAAGAAAAAAAAAAAAAAAACTTTTGAGGAAATAATTTTATTTTCTCCAAACTCTTTGCAGAATGAAGTGAATGGGAAAGGAGCCCTTCAGATCTGTACACAAGAAAGAAATGATCCACTAGAAGTTAGAGACCTCAATTCAAGCTAAAGTGTTCAAAGATGCTAACTAAATAGTTTTAAAACAATTTGTGAAAAAATAGTTGGTTTTATATAAAAATCAGCTAGAGAAATATGTAGTATGGTTCCTGGATAGAATTGTGCATGACTACACTACCTCAAATCGAGTGTGTAAAGGATATTGGTTAGAAATATATAAATTTGGCCAAATTAAGAAATATGCCTATTGCTTGAGTCTGAATAAGCCTGAGTTTATTTGGTTTCTGGGATTCCCTTGAGTGGAAAATTGCCTAGATAGCCAAGATAATAAAAATATTGATGAGGAAGTAATGACAAATTAGAAAAAAAAAAAAAAAGAA
>WAAB01007217.1:102936-128884 GCA_013389865.1 Piaya cayana | reverse complement strand
TCCCTGACCCTGCTGGTCACACTGTTTCTGATCCAAGCTAGGATGCCATTGGCCTTGGCCACCTGGGCCACTGCTGGCTCATGTTCAGTCCCTGTCAACCAACACCCCCAGGTCCTTTTCCTCCAGGCAGCTTTCCAGCCAGACTTGTCCTAGTCTGTAGCACTGCTTAGGGTTGTTGTGCCCCTAGTGCAGGCTCTTACCCTGTGCTTTTGTCACTGAGCAGTTTTACTGCTTCAGCAAGGAGTCCCTCAACATGGTCCTCCACTTTGGAGCCCTTTGTCTCGGTGGCTTCACTGAAACGGAACAGATCTGGTTGCTGATTAAAATAGAGACCTCCTGCCAAAGAAGAATTCTCAGTCTGGAGACTCAGAAAAATACCAGATTACATTCCCAACATCTGTAAACTATAGATTTATAGCCAGCAAGGAACTGGCTTGTTATCTTCACTGGCCATTATCTTTAGAGAAAACAACTTGTGAAATATGAAAAGAAATATTGCAAAGATGAGAGAATCATTTACTGAGGGCTTCTAACCAGGTTGCACAGGACATGTCGTCTGGTAGAACTCTGGTAGATTCAGTGTTATGACTTTGCCATGACAAAGAATAGCCATTCATCAACGCAGTATTCACCCTATCTCTCCCCTGACAGCTGTTTTCCATCATACTTAAACAGAAAAGAAAAATAAAAGCCTCCTGATTGTATGTGGTCTCCTTTTAATTTCTTTCGTTATATAGCAAACATTTCACTACCTTTTTAGGCATGCCTTTTCCCCTGTTAGACCTTGATGTTTCCTTAACTAACAAGCCTGCAACCTGTAAAGGTATATACGACAGGAAAGCACACAAAGAGAGAGACCTGTGTTGGAGGAAAAGTGGGGAACAAAGCCTGTTCTTTGTCTTTCTGTAAGAAAGGTATTACCAGGGAGTTTATTTAAACTGCAATGGTGTAAATATAGGTGAAAATTTGTTCTCTGAAAGCAGCTCTAAACTTAATAGAATTGTGAAGATTGAGGAGTTAACATAATGAGTTCCTCAACAATTCACCTCTTACTGCCAAGTATTCATTAAGCTTGTAGTGGACATCTTATGCAGTCACCTCTAAAGTCTCCAACTTTCTGGTGAAGATACAGTCAATCTTCACTGTAATGTCCTCAAAACTTACATCTCCAAAACGTGCTTTCATTAGATTGTTCTACAAATCACCCCTTTAAGACCAATTCTAAATATGCTTTCTGAACTGTAGAGTGATTAGTACTGAATGCTGCACTTTGGGTGAGGTCCTAATGAAATACACTGTATTTCCTTAACAATAATTGAGTTGAAGGCTTTTATATAAGGGGTTTTTTTATTATTAAAATAACTCTCATATCTCTCTCCAGGTCAATATGCTGTAGTACCTTCCCATTAAGCAGATATTATGTCCTTTTATTACATTCTCTGAGACTCATTATTCTGCATTTATCTGCATTGAATTTGCTATCTATTAGCTCAAGTACTTAAATGATCTAAATCCTTCCCTACCTGACTGTATTGTTTTTCATGGATGACCTTTCCTCCCAATTTAGTATCATCTGCACACCAGAAATTTTTAGTTTAACTATTATGCTCTGAGTCATTTAAGGTACTGAAAAAGCTGTAGTTCCAACATTGATCCCTGTGGTGCCCCTTACACAAGAAACTTTGCTGAGGCTTACAAGTATAACTCAAAATGTGCACTCTCACCAGATGCAGTTTAACAATACGGCATTCGCACTTTGAATTAAAGGTAAAGCCTTGCTTAATATGTATCTAACTTTTATAAAGAGTGTTCTAGATTTCTTGAAATCAGGTGATTAATCTTTCTAAAAGGCTGCAGGGTATTTCTGCATTATGGCTGCAAAAAACTAATGCTCACTAAGCACTGAGTGACAGCTGAGGATGTGCACTCCATCCAGGGCAGGTGAGCTCCAGCCACTTCAGCCACTTCATCTACCTTTGCACAACACTGCGTTGAAGCAGTCCCAAAACTCTGTCACTGCATTGCTTGAATGTAACCATGTTTCTCCTGGAGACAAAATTGTAATTTGTTTGAATTTGTCTTCTTTGAATGAAAAGCTGAAAGAATCCTAGAATCATAGAATAGAATTGTAGAATATCTTGGGTCACATGGGACCTTAAAGTTGATCCAGTCCAATGCTCATATCATGGGCAGGGACACCTCCCACTCAATCATGTTTCTTAAAGCCTCATCCAACCTTGGTTTTGAACACCTCCAGGGATGAGGCATCCACTGCTTTTCTGGACAGAGGATTCCAGTGCTTCGTCATCCTCAGAGTGAAAAAAAAACCCAAAACTTTTTTGTAATATCTAATCTAAATCTCCCTTCTTTCAGCTTGGAACTGTAACTCCTCATCCTATTACTGCACTCACTGATAAAGTACACCCTTTGCAGCTTTCTCGTAGGCCCCCTTTAAGTACTGGGAGGCTGCTGTAAGGTCTCCCTTGAGCCTTCTCTTCTCTAGGCTGAACAATATCAACTCTCTTAGCCTGTCCTCTTATGGAAGAATCACCTCTGCCCAGCTCACTACTGCATGCGGTCAACTCTAATTTGATAAGACCAGACCTCATTCCTTTGCACAGGGTGGGTATGCCAGATTAACTACAGAAGGAATGTAATACTAGACTGAAAGCTAGCATGCTCTGTGTTGTCAGTAACCTATGCAGGCAGCATAGGAAGATGAAGGCTTAGGGGTCCACACTGCTTTACTTTTATCACCCAATTGATATACTTAAGAGACAAGCAGCCTCTGATTTCCCTGATGGACAAAGGGGAAGAGAGGCCCTTTCAGAAGGCACCTATGGCACTGCAGATGCTCACCCTGAATATAAATGTTCCTAAACTTCCCAAATTAATCAACCAAAGTGTAATCTTGGATTTAGACAGACAGAATACTTCTCTTTTTCAATGTTATTTGGGAGACAGATTGTGGATATTGGTGCAATGCAGGCAGGCAGTCCTAGTGTGCCTTTGAAGATTATAGTAAAACCAAGGAGCTGTGAAAGGTTTGGTTATCTGTTGCAAACTAATTTAGCTATGGTGAGCTCTGTGTTTTTGTGGTTAGAGTTCCCTAGAAAGAGAACTTACCTGTGTGTCTCTACTACAGTTTTCAGTGGAGAGATACTAAAAGTTTCTTCTTTGTGATTTGGCACAAGTAAATTGGTCATAATGGATGAGAAGATATGTTAATATACAACTAGAAAACTGACATGTCAGAGGACTGGGATTAAAGGATCACTTAAGAATTTTTGGCAGATACCAGCTCAGTAACTCACCCTGCCTTCCTAGGCATGTCAGATGGACTCGTCCCTCCTGTGTGCCAGAACTTTACTCCTCTGTTGTAAACCACTCTCTCAAAGCTTAGTCTTGTGACCAGCTTTCCTTACCTCTCCTCTGCTTGGGGTTATCAGCTCTAATTTTTATATTCAAAAGGGTCAAGCAGTGCCTAAGGCTCTTTTTATTTAGCCTTGGGTATAGGTTATACCCACAACAAGATTTTTTCCTTCGTGGCTGGAGGTTACAGCTCTTTCTGAGGGCAGATAGTTGCATATAAAACCAAGCTTTATATTTTCCCTGAAAAGGAAGGAGAATGAGATGCTGATGAGAAAATCAACTAAAATGCTTCAAGAGTTGTATTTTTCTTTAGTAATTGAAATGTAACTCAGCTCCAAAACTTGTGTTGATATTTTCCACTTACTGTATTTTTTAGTTCCTGGAAAAAAAAATAGGTTGCTATGACTGAGTAGATTTTCGTTTTCCAAACAGCAGAAAAAGAACCAATTGTGTATGCACAATTTTAAGTTATTTAAATTCCATTGCCCCAAAAATTGATTATTTTCTTTCCCTACCAGGCATTCCAGCAAATTTCATGCAGTCAAGGCAGGCATAGCTACTTCTTTCTTTGGCTTTTTCACTTCTCTCTGTTCCCCCAGGATGTTCTACAATGATTATATATTTCTGTCTTTATTTTCTCTCTCCTTCTTTCTTCCTCTTCTCTCCTCTTCCCTACTCTCACTTTTAACAACTCTTTTTCCTGCGGGAGACTGCAACAGTAATGCTGAAGCAGTTCTAAATGCAGTAAGAAAAAATCTTCAGTATTCGATGATGTCACGATACAGAATGATGTATCTCGCTTGTGCGGCATGACCCAACAAGAAAACATAAGCCAGAAATATGTACATTTCTGAACTATTTTATTAATTTAAAGCTGATTCCATCTCCTTTATGCAAATACTATCACGCTGTTTTAGATCAAAGGAAAGACAGGAGCTAATAGGTCTCATGGGACATATATTTAGAGCCTTTTGACATCTTAGTACTTCAAATATGTAACATTTTGAAAATGCTTAATCCTGAGTTTATAAAACTCTAAAGAATGAGTTCTTCTGTTCATTTACAACATAGGTCATAGATATCAAATACTGCACACAAGAATATATCTAGGTGAGTAGGGCCCACCCATAAAGATACTGGGACATTTCATAGTTCATTCCTTTACTTGTGAGACTGTATGGAAATAGATGTATTTTGTTCACAGTTTTCTGATGCAGGCTCTGTCCATTAGAAAGTTAGTGACAGTAACAAACTTATATTATTTAGAGAACTTTGAAGGTATCATATGACAACAGTTTTCAGAAGGTTAATTGCCACCAACACTTCTTACAGATATTCGATGACAGATAAGCTTCTTCCCTGTTATAATCACTCTGAGTCACTCTTAGTCATAGCTCTGTAGCTCATCACCTTTTTATCACTTCTTTTTTTCATGTGGGAAAGTACACATGAAGTTCAGCCTGCTTAGTTTAGAAAATGTGTTAAAAGGCCTGAAAAAATCTGAAAACTTCAAAACTAATTTTACCTGGGTTTTAGTTGTTGTAGTCAGACTAGACAAGAAAAAAAACAACAGATAAACAGATCAGCACTTTTTTTTTGTTCTTATTCTTTAACTTTTCCCCCAAATGTCTCCTTTTTTTTTTCTGGGTTTTGTTTTGGTTTTTTAATGCATTTTAGTGGGCATTTATATCCAAGACACTTCTATCACTAGTTTAATCGAAGAAAGAGATACCTCTTTAAATTCCTGGCAGTAACTCCTTAGTTTGTGCCATTACAGATGTCCATATACACATAGTTGTTTTATCCCACAGAACACGAGAGAAGCAGCTACCTACACATCAGTTGAAAAAAGGAAACATAGAACCACAAGTATGCTTCTTTCTGTAGTTTCACTAATCTAACTTGAAATGATAAAGACAATAAATATTTTAGGAGCAAGTAATTAAAACAATAATGAAAATATTATTGGGAAAAATATTTTTTTAAATTAAATATCTTCTGATTTTCTTTCCCATCTCCACTCTTATCTAAAATCATTACTAAATAAAATTTGTTAAAATCATTCATTGCAGCAGCTATTTTTTAATGAGAAATACCTTTCTTTTTAAGGAAATTGCTTTTAAGCAGGAAGACTTTTTATATTTGGGGAGAGAAAAAAACAACAAAACCCAACTTTTTGATTTGCTCAGGCTGAAGATTAAGGATTTGAACTTTGTTATTAGCTGAACTATACTTTCATACAGTTTATACTGCAGTTACCAATGAGACCTGAATCTTGTTTTGAGCTCTTAATGACTAAACCTTGATGCCAGAAGACAAGGACAGTCAGCCTTTTGAGATTTACAGATAAAGATGAAAAGAATAAGGTGTATTAAAAAGTTACCAATATTTTCTTTCATCTTTCATCTAAAAAAATATATATACACACATCCTTTTTTTCTCCAGAAGTGTCTCTTACACTTCCACTGAGATTTTGATGAAGTACTGAACAGAATTGTCAAATATCAGAAAATTCTTTACTTTCCTGGAAAAAATAGGACTAGCTTTCCTATGCAAAAATGTAATATAAATTACTGGTGACCAAGACCTAAACTAAACCTTACTGAAGTCAGTGAATATGAAGATATTCATAATCAGAAACTGCCTTTTGAATAGTAGCATTTATTTACCTCTGTGATAATAAAGACAGTATAGCACTAGGAGCTATAAGACCAGTGTTCCAGCATTTCCACCTCAGCAGAAAAACTAGATTTAAACGATGTTTTTAGGTGTCAACCAGGAGTTAGATCCATCCATTTTCTCTTACTGGCAGATGTGTTTGTTTACACAGCTGGAACCAGAGGCTCATAGAATCTGTAGGTCTTCGTCATACAACTTCGTACCAACTTCACTACAGAGGAGAGGTGAATTACAGCTTCTTCAACTTACCCTGGGACCTGCCAGCAAGCTTGTACTTTGTGGTGAAGTAAGTGCCTTTTAAAGCACCATTTCATCAACTCTGGAGCACAGCTCAGTTGATTATGTTATACACGTCACATATGCCACATAATAGGCAGCACCACCATTGTGGCTGAATAAAAGCTAAACAAAGCCTCAGAGTACTTAGTATAAAAGAGTACTCTGAAGATTCAACAATTTCAGTGATAAAATTTCATAAACAGGAATAAGTATCTAAGCACCTGGTTCAGTAAAGGCAGAAGTACTGCTGAGAATCTTCCTCAAATGACCCTAATTAGCTGCGAATCTTCCTCCTGAAACCTTCAATAGATAGGATGTCTCAGATGTCTAAGTAGTTAAAATCTTTTATTTCTAACTTATTTTTCTGGATGTGAGGACTAAAATTCCACCAATATGTCATTTTAAATGCCTGGGTAGTTAGCTGAGTGCCTGCATAAGTATCTCAAAAAGACATTTAGTTGCCTAGACACACATGTAGGTGTCTTTAGACACTAACATTTTGAGAAATGCTTCTTACTGATAAGGGGGACTGAGGTGAGATATAAAAGGCTAAGTATCTTCCTGTATCTGACTTTGACACTGAGTCCTTTGAAATTTTACATTGGTGAGGGGGGATTCTCTCTCTTTAGAAATGAAATTAATATCCTGCAGCCTTTAGACAAATGCAAAAAATACTATTTATTCACCATTTTTTTATAAACATAGAAAAACTTGATTCAGATCTGGTCTGATGATTCATTTCAGTAGGCCCAGTGTGATTTTAAATTGTTAGTGTGTTGATTTTATTTCTCCTGTGAAGTATCTTGCTACAGAGATTGAGTAATATTTCTTTTTAAATCTTCTTTGGTTTTATTCCTGTGATTATCTATATCTACATAATGGATGCAAAAGAGTGCTTTATTTCAGAAGACATTATCTCAGAAAGAAAAATTCTATGTGATTCTTCGTACTAACAGACAAAAATTATGGATTCTATTGGGCCATATGGACAGTACTTTAGAGTCACTACCATCTTACATGTAGAGGGAATTTATATTTTGTAGTCTGTATTTTACCCTCCACAGAAAATAAAGAAAAGCACAAGACTACCAACAGCTTAATGTTTGTGGCATAATAAGCAAGAAAAATTATGTAAGGAGAGATAAAAGCCAACCAATCAATGAAATGAATATGCATATCTTCCTTTCAATATATTTTTTCTGTGATGAAACCTCTAAATTTAGGAGGAAGATGACTTCTGGAGACAAACTCTTTTATGAAGGTCATGTTTTCACATAGATAGATGAACAATGTGCGTTGAGCGTAGAATCACAGAAACACTAGGTTGTAAAAGAGCTCTTAGATCATCTAGTCCAGCCATGCCTATCTGCCATTAAGCCATGGCGCTGAGCACCTCATCCATATGTCCCTTAAACACTTCCAGGGATGGTGACTCATCCACATCCCTGGGCAGCCTGTTCCAGTGTCCAATGACTCTTTCTGTAAAAAATATTTTCCTGATACCCAGTCTGAACATTCCCTACTGGAGCTTGAGGCCATTCCCTCTTGTCCTGTCTCATGTCACTTGGGAGAAGAGGCAAGCTCCCACCTTTCCACAATCTCCTTCCAGGTAGTTGTAGAGAGCAATGAGGTCTTCCCTCAGCCTCCTCTTCTCAAGGATAAACAACCCCAGCTCTCTCAACCTCTCCTTGTAAGTCTTGTTCTTCAACCCCTTCACCAGCTTTGTTGCTCTTCTTCTCAACATCCTTCTTGTGGCAAGGGGCCAAGAACTGNAAGGGTGCACTCAATGCCTTCATCCCGGTCATTGATGAAGACATTGAACAGGGCTGGACCCAGCACTGAGCCCTGGGGAACACGACTTGTGACTGGCCTCCAGCTGGATTTAACTCAATTTCCCACCACCCTCTGGGCCCGGTCATCCAAACAGTTTTCCATCCAGGAGAGTGTGCACCTGTCCAGTCCATAGGCAGTGAGATGATGATAAAAAAAGAAATAACCATTTGGAAAACAGGGTTTGGCACATATTTGTGGTTGTTGGTAAACTGAAGAAATTAAAGTTACATGGATACATATATATATATAGAGAGAGGGTGATTTCAAGCTAATAGGAAACATTTCTAGCTCCTGATGCTGACAGTCTGTTGGCAAAGGTAAGCAGGGTCTCCTAATGAATCATAGAGTAGTTTGGGTTGGAAAGGACCTTAAGGATTATCTAGTTCCAACCTCCCTCCCCTGGGCAGAGACACCTTCCACCACAGCAGGCTGCTCAAGGTCCCCTCCAAGCTGGCCTTGAACACTTGCAGGGAGAAGACATTCACAACTACCCTTAGCAGCATGTTCTAGTGTCTCATTGAGAAGAATTTCTTCCTAATGTCTAATCTAAATCTTCTTCCTTCCAATTTAAAGCCATTTTCCCTTGTCCTGTCACTACATGTCCTTGTAAAAAATCTCTCCCCATCTTCCTTGTAGGCCTCAGGTGATACAGGTACTAGTTCCAGTCTTTGTCAGGCACTAGAAGGCCTCTGTAATGTCTCCCAAGAGCCTTCTCTTCTCTTGGCTGAACAACCCTAACTATCTCATCTTAGAGATAGTTGAGATGTGAGAGTCACAGTGTCACTGAAGAATGCCTTGTAGTTTGTGAAGCTTCCGTAAAGATTTTGTTTCTTTGGAGTCACTTGAAAACTTTGACATGACATAAAGCTGTGTCATGTCAAAATTTGTCTCCCATTTTCATCTTGTATTTATGCATTGCTTTAATCCTGTTTAGGACACATATCTGTTTGTAAAAGCACTAGTTTCAAGATCATCACCAGAAAAAAACTGGCAAGTATTGACAGATTTGGAGCAGAATTTAAGATTTCTTAAGAAATAAAATCCTGTGTTCCTCAATGTTGCAGTATTAGAATATTCCTGGGAACTGATGGAATTCTGGCACTTGAGCAGTTAAGTCGGTCCAACACAGACTGAGTTATCCACCAATGTAAAATGCAAAATAAAACACATTGAAACATATCTCGTCAGCACTCAGTATTATTTATGGAGAGTGCATGGACATTCCAGTGGGTAATACTTCTCTTGTTTGTTTAAGTAAAATAACTAATCTGTCTCTTTAATAAGAACATTATAGATATCCTATGAATTTGTATGTCACCACCACTTCGAAAAGATGATGTGTGCATAGACAGACTGACTGAGAATAAACTATGGAGAGCTTTACTCTGTAGCTAGAAAGATGAACCTGAGGGTAAAATATTTCAGAACTATTCTGACAACAATGCAAGTTTATGAAATGCTTGTGTTAGGAGAAAAAAAGATTATAATAATACTCTGCACATGAGTTGCACTTTTCACCTGGGAAACCTAAAGTATTTTTCAGACATCAGCACTCCCAAGAGAAAGGTCTTGTGTTATTCTACAGATGGATGAACCAAAGTACAGGAGCATCTATCACCTTTCCAGGTCCCTCTGGAGTAAAGAAGACTTTTCCACAGGGCAGTAAAAGATGCTCTGTGTTCTAACTGATTTTTAAAAAGAAAGAAAGAGAAAGAAAAATAGAGAAAGAAAAAGAGAAAATATCTTTTAAAGTTTCAATGAAATATCAGGGTGGTTTTGGTTTGGTTGTCATTTAGCAATACTAATTTTAATACAAATTGTTGGACAGGTTTTTGGGTTTTAACTTATTTGCAGAACTTAATCTTGATTCTTTTCTAAAAACTTTAAAAAACATAACTTTTCCTCCATTACGCCTATTGCTTTGAAGATAGTTTCACTAAGAACTGGTTTTGAAAGCACTGTGTTGATTTCTGTTTTAGCAAAACCAGGAACAGAGGTCTTAATGTCTGGAAAACTTTTGCCCACCTGGTACTATAAATATAACCTACTTTGTTTTTCTATGTGATTATTAATGGAACTTTTATTTATTTAAAATCACACAAGATTTTTATTTAGGAAAAAAGAGAACTATTAATCAGGCAAGTACTATTCATTCTTTAGATTTAATCATCCTGCCAATGGATTAGGAATATATTACTTTATCAGAAGAAAGGCAACCATAGATTGTAAATTAAGATAAACGAGAAGATACACTTAGTAAAAATGAAATGATTTGAACTTCTGAATTTCATGAGGTAGTTCCAGAAATTCCATTAGCACAGTCATTTAATTGTACTGATTAACAGATGTATAATCTGATACTACTAACTTTTCGCCTTGTTCCCATCTGCTTTCATGATTTGTTATAAAGTTTGATTTATGGACAAATTTGCAGCTTTAGAAGTTTGAAGATCTGAACTCTTTATATTTGTAAAGTTTATATTTTTGTTTATCCATTTGCTTGGTTTTAGGAATGAACTAGTGCAATGATGCACAGGATGAAGATTCACATGAAATGGAGCCTTGGACTGAAACTTCTCCAGGGCAGATGATCTGTAACATCTGAGGTAATAATGCAAATTAATATCCATGGACTTTTGTTTCTATGGATTTGTAGACTCTGTAAATTAAGGAAACCTGAGAAGCTAGGCCAAACATGTCAGATACTATGACTGAGAAGAAGTCATCCTCTGCAAGAAGACATATTCATTGCCTTGAACTTACCAATTAAGAAACTGCTTTTCATATAATAATAGAATCACTAGGTTGGAAAGGACCCAGCCATTCCTATCAATCAATAAACCATGCCCCTCAGCACCTCACCCACCCATCTTTTAAACATCTCAAGGGAAGACCTTTCTCCTCTAGACAACTTTCTAGCCAGACTTCTCCTAGTCTGTAGCTGCAGAGATTGGTGTGCCTCAGATGGAGGACCCGGCATTTGGCCATGTTAAACCTCATGCCATTGGTCTCAGCCCAGCGGTCCAGCCTGTTCAGATCCCTTTGCAGAACCTCCCTACCCTCCAGCAGATCAACACTTCCACCCAGCTTAGTGTTGTCTGCAAACTCTCTAAGGGTGCACTTGATGCCTTCATCCAGGTCATTGATAAAGTCATTGAACAGGGCTGGACCCAGCACTGAGCCTTGGGGAGAGAGTTCCTGGCTTAAAACATACTCTGTCATATCACTCAGAAAGTCTCTCTATGGTAATTTCTGGGTTTGCTTTCCAGGTTTGTTACCCATTTAGATGAGCCACCTCTCTCTGAGGACTCTCAGCCTGAAGTCACATAGCAGGTTCTTATCTTCCAATTTCCCTGTTTCCTCTTTACCTCCAAGCATGTACAAACGTACATATGGTGAACTGTAGCCATGACTTGGAAAGTATTAAGCAAATTTTCTTACGTCCTATAATTGTGCTAGAATACCAGAGCATAAAAGTGTAGAGTATATTCAGTTTAGTCCAACAAATTGGTATAAATTAGAGTTGAGGGGCACATGCAGCACCAGCAGTCAGCGCATGCAGAGATGTCACTCGCATAGCTCAGAAGATTTACCTGTGCTGCGGTTACTGTACTTACTTTCACAGAGCTGAGATATCTAACAGATCAATAAGTGTGTTAAGAATAATTACAAAATAATTTATTTTAATGGCTCCCTGCAAAAGTGCATGTTGACAATGATACCATAGCACAAAGTATAAGGAGATTAAGGTCAAATTTACTGTAAAGATGTAAGTATATAACAAGACAATGCATTCACACAAAAATTCCTTCTCCAGGCTTTTGGTAGTACCAGCTCAGTTGCAGAAAAAAAACAGGAAAGTTATAAAACTGATGTGGTTTTATTTATGATGTTATTGTGCTCAGATTTGTGAGGAAAGCTCTAAGTTTAAATATAGCTATTTAGTTTTTTTAACGGCAAACACAGTCTCAGCTGTATGTGAGCTGAGGGCTCCAACCAAGGAACAAAAGCATCTCTGTGAGGACAGAACCTGGTCAAGGTTAGGCCAGGAGCTTAGCCTGTGAGTGGTTCCGTCTTGGTGGGGACAGTTGCAAGGTTGGACAGTGCTTTGGGCAGCTGGAGACCAACATCCAATGTTTTTGTAGGGCAGTGACTCATAGCCCTCCAAACAGTGTCCTGGACAGGTAGTGACATAAGGTACAGGTGAACCTTAGGGTCCTGATGGTGTGAATGATCCCTCTGTGGGTTAGAGTTTTTCCACACTGGGATGAAACCTTTAAATCCTGTTGATAGATATGGTGATCACCTAGCCCCACTACATCTCTCTTTCACAGCCAAAATGTGATGATACTTGTAATCCAATAAGTTTCTGACTGAAGTTGAGAGAGGAAAAGTTTTACATTTAAAAAAGGGAATCAGTAAGTACCAATATATAACCATAGTTAAACTGTTTCATTTTCATGAGGTTTTACTTTGATTCATTTATCCATTTTTGATGCCAGTGAGGGAGAGCAAGAGTGTCTCCCTATTCTTCTCTCTCTGAAATTAAAAGGTAGTAAATTTTAAATGAATAAAAGTAAATGTTGTTTTGTTTTCTTTGTCCTTTTTTTTTTTTTTTATTCTTTTTTTTTTTTTTTATTCTTTTTTTTTTTTTTTATTCTTTTTTTTTTTTTTTATTCTTTTTTTTTTTTTTTATTCTTTTTTTTTTTTTTTATTCTTTTTTTTTTTTTTTATTCTTTTTTTTTTTTTTTATTCTTTTTTTTTTTTTTTATTCTTTTTTTTTTTTTTTATTCTTTTTTTTTTTTTTTATTCTTTTTTTTTTTTTTTATTCTTTTTTTTTTTTTTTATTCTTTTTTTTTTTTTTTATTCTTTTTTTTTTTTTTTATTCTTTTTTTTTTTTTTTATTCTTTTTTTTTTTTTTTATTCTTTTTTTTTTTTTTTATTCTTTTTTTTTTTTTTTATTCTTTTTTTTTTTTTTTATTCTTTTTTTTTTTTTTTATTCTTTTTTTTTTTTTTTATTCTTTTTTTTTTTTTTTATTCTTTTTTTTTTTTTTTATTCTTTTTTTTTTTTTTTATTCTTTTTTTTTTTTTTTATTCTTTTTTTTTTTTTTTATTCTTTTTTTTTTTTTTTATTCTTTTTTTTTTTTTTTATTCTTTTTTTTTTTTTTTATTCTTTTTTTTTTTTTTTATTCTTTTTTTTTTTTTTTAATGTTGCTGATAGTCAACCTGAAGAATTCACTGCCAGACAAGGTCACTAAAGGCAACAGCAATATCAGGATTTTAGAAAGGGTCCCAGTAATTTTACAGCCAGTAATAACACTTTTGCCATTACAGAAGCTAAAAAAATGTTGAAAAGGTCACGAATCTTCATCTTTCAAGGTCTGGATAATCAACTGTAGGATCAGGATAAAACTGCATTGTGGTGTGCACATTCGCATATACATATTACATGCACACAGTGTATTCAGAATTACTCATTAGTACTTCTTAATAGGTGGTGATATGCTACCAGAGAATATCAGTGTCTTAATTTTGAGCTGCTTATTTATACTCATCTTGTCAGAAGAGGGCTTCCTATAGCTTGTAGTTTTCATAGGAAGACATGTAAATTTCATACCATATATGTTTTATAATAGTGATTCATATTCCATTTAATATCAGAATCCACCTCAGACAATTGAAAATAGATCTTTTTTTTTACTGGGTTTGGTCCCTCTTGTCCTCCACCTTCGATAAGCTGCTAACTTCTTGTTCCTTTGCCTGCCTAAAAGATGTCCTGTACCTCCTCAGCATACAGGATCACAATGTAGGGATCTCTGTTCCAACCCTGTAGACAGCAGTACAATCACAGCAGCATTTTTTCTACTCAATACCTGACCTCGCCCGTGAGTCTCGCTATATCTGCTAGGAACTGTTTTGTTATTGTGCTGTTGAAAGATTGTACTAAGACAATGCATTTTAAATGAAATCTGAGTTTTGAGCTGAGAACCAAAGCTTAATCAAACCAAATGGAAACATGCACACTATTTGGAGCATGTCCAGAGGAGGGCCATGAAGATGACCAGGGGGCTGAAGAAACTCTCCTATGAAGAAAGGCTGTGAGAGTTGGAGTTTTTCAGCCTGAAGAAGAGAAGACTCTGAGAAGACCTAACTGCAGTCTTCCAGTGTCAAAGGGGGCCATCAGGAAAGCTGGAGAGGGATATGAGGGTGTGCATTGATAGGAGACCAAGTGGTAATGACCTTAAACTGGAAGAGAGCAGATTTAGAATAGACATTACAAAAAAAAAATTTCTTCACTGCAGGAGTGGCGAGGCACTGGAACAGGTTGCCCAGGGAAGTTGTGGATACTTCATCCCTGGAAGTGTTCAAGGCCAGGTTGAACAGGGATTTGAGTAACCTTCTTCTAGTGGAAGATGTCCCTGCCTGTGTCAGCAGGGTGGGAACTAGATGATCTTTCCAACTTAGATTATTCTATGATGCTTCAGTGGAGCCTCTTGTAACTGAAGAGGATCATACCCAGCAAGTGATCATGTCTCTTGTAATTTATGAAGGAAAACACAGAACACAATGTTCTCATGCAACCATATCTATATAAAGTGTTTCAAACCACCTCAAGGCTGATTAGATTGCCCAGCTCGTAATTTGTGGAAAATAGCTTAGTCTTATTACTCACACCTAAATTAATTACTTCTTACATGGGCTATAATGTTATGAATATCAAACTGTCAGACGTCATGAAACCACCAATGACTTGGTTTTGTGAGCTCCTGGAATGTTTCATACATATTTTATTTTATATTTTCTGATATTTACAGAATATCAAGACAAGTTTGAGTGTAAGACACTCAGTCTTACTGATGTCAGCCTTCCAGGTGGATATTCACTTTTTCAGCCTGATAAGCTCGGTCATAGGCTTCCACCACTTAACATAGTGTAACTGGATCCAAAAGGAGGGAAAGCTTGTGCATTGTTTTTCAGATGTTGACCAAAAGTGGAGCATGAACATGACTGAAAAAATAAGAGAAGTAAATTACAATTATACACAAGGTATCTCTTTTATGTATTAATTCATTTACTTGCTTATCAAAAGATGAGGATGTTTAAATTGTAAAACTCCAGTGAGCAATCATTGTTTCTCAGTCTCCAGACGCTTTTGCACAGATGTGTTTCTGACAGATGCACAGTATTGTAATTAACATAAAAGCAACTCAGTCATATTTAATAGCCTGTGATGAACAACAACTTGATCTAGACCGCATAATAAGCCCTTCTACCTCTATCTTATGTTTCATCTATGATTTTACCTGTTATTTCCATGTTCGTAACAGCCTTTTAAAATTAAGTATTCTTCATGTGCATACATACATGGCATAGGAGATATACAGTAAAAAGTGAATATTTTGCAATAGGGGAAGAAGAAAGACAATAAGAAAAAAAATGCAGTTAGATCCTCCTCACATCATTTCACATACTCAAATAAGGGGCTCAGGAGAGAGTACATGGAAAGAAATGTAGCATAGCAATCCGTGTAGGAAGTAATGGAATAACAATAAAATATCTGTTAAAGAACTAGGAGAGCCTCAGAACTCCCAAAGGACACTAAAATGACTGAATAAGAAGCTATCTTTTCTTGGTTTATTTCATTTGAAAGCAAGGGGTATTACTACATTGATGAGTCTGCAGAATATTCCTTTGGACTGATTCACAAGTTGTGTTTTGTTGTATGTAGAAAGCAAGCTTTCAGAAAAAAAATCTTCTATAGACTCAGTTTTCTTGTGATATATTTGAGAATAAGATCAGCTGAAACATTATAGTCATAATATCTTAGAAAATAAAGGTGCTTTATCTCGATAGGAAACTGGGAGGGCTACGTCAGACTAAAAGGATACTATCCATATGACTAAACACTTGCATAATGCAGAACCAACATATAAATGAGACTTTCTTGGCACTTTTAATAGTCAGTGGAGAGAACATGGGACAAAGAGAGTAACCTTTCTCTTCCTAAAATCAGCATCTTCTCTCAAATCCTTTTTTTTTATTATGGATTCAGCCATATACATCAACAATGTAGATGTCTGCAGCTGTTTTGATCACATGTGGAATATAATAGATTTTATTTTCTTTGCTGAATAATCATATTTTATTTGTGTTTGTAACAAATCTACACTCTGTTCAGTTTCTGTCCATCAGCAATAGCTTTTTATACAATTGCCTGATTACATCTGAGTTTGACAGAAAAATAAAAGTTTCAAAGACATTCTGTCATATTCTGCTACCATGTTGTTTATACTGGGTAAACATACAGCTTTATAAGACACTGTTGTTATATTCCCCTTATTGAAACCCTCAGATGCTAATACTTTATTAAACATCAGAGAATTCACACAGTGAGAGTAAGGGAGAGACAAAGAAGAAAAGCTGGAAGCAGATATTTATTAGCTCTGGTGCTCTCTGAACTAATTGTTTAAACACAGTGATTATCTTTGACCAGGGTTTAATGGTGGAGTATTGACACTCTTTTAAAAGAAACTGCCAAACTCATGCAGAGGTTTAAAATACCTAATTTCTAAAGAGAACAGACCATCTTTTAAATTTGAAAGTGGTGACTTCTTGTCAGGATTGCAGCACTGATAACAAGGACTACTTTTTATTGTATATCATTTCTCTATACAGAAACTTAATTCTCCAGGACAATCTATCTGACGTGCTTTTGCTATGCAGTCTGGTTTTTGAATGCAGAAGTACTGAAAAGGTCTTTTCACTTAAGAAAGAAAGAAAGAAGGAGTCTCAGATATGACATGTAATGTTTCATAAGCTCTCTTAGATGATATTATTAAAAGGAAATGCAACACAAAATAAAGCCTTTTTTATGTGTGTTCTTGAATGGAATGCACTTGTACCTGTCATACATCATCATCAAAACTATGTTGCTGCATAATCCATACCTTAGAGTTTAAAAAGCACATTCTATATGCTATTTATTAAAATTGGTTACACCAAAATGAGGATACAGCTCAAATACATAACATTCTTGAAGCCTGTTGAAACAAAATGCTATAGCCTAAGTTGCAATCAAATCTCTCAGAGGGATTAGACAGACACCATTTTAATTTATCCATTCCAGAATTCGGTGCCAAGAGCGCTACAAAGATGAAAATAAAGAAACCGCCGACTGTGCATTTTTGTTGTTGGAGCTGCTGCGGCAGCAGTCTCAGAAAAAGGAGAGAACTGCTGTGCTACCTCGATCCCACACATACTGTAAGCCCATAAGAAGCTGGATTCTCACATCCTTTTGCCAAATAACTGGATAGCAGCTGAAATCCAGCAAGTGCAGCTTTGTGCAAAGAAAAGAAGAAAAAGACAGAAAAAAAAAGCAGATCACAGAATCACAGAATCACCGGGTTGGAAGAGACCCACCGGATCATCGAGTCCAACCACTCCCACAAAACCCTAAACCATGTCCCTCAGGATCTCGTCCACTCGTGACTTAAACACCTCCAGGGAAGGCGAATCAACCACCTCCCTGGGCAGTATGTTCCAGTGCCTAAATGTTTGTAATAGTGACTGTACTGCAGATTACTTTAGTGCGAGGGGTCTAAAGAATGGAGCTAGCTATTTTGGAGTGCCTTGCAAGAAGTAAATAATGATGTAGCCATTGGTAAAACACTAACTGGAGCTCTATATTTGTAAACACTTCCTTCTTCTTTGTGGGCAGAGATTGATTTTTTGCAAATGCAATGTTAAAGTTCAAATGGCAAAATGCATTTGGAATATACTTTTAACCAGTTCTGCTGAGATGAGTAGACAAATGAGTTCTTGTAAGATCCTGGCAGTTGTTAAAAGACTGAAACACTTACTTGCCATCACCTATGATCCAATCCAGTACTTTGCTTTTTTTTTTGGTCATCCTTAAATCCTCTGCAAAATAGGTGCAGTCAGCTTCCATTTTGCTGGGGTAATATATCACACCAACATGACATTCATTTTGCACTTGCATTATTGATGTAAATCTGCAGAAAAGATCTTGAGCCATGGCCATTAGAGGCCAAAAGCATGATAAAATTTATTTTGGGTGATGGCAAGGTATTTGGAAACTACAGAGACAGCTGGCTTGTTATCTCTCTTTGGATTAGCCTTGCTATGTTTAATGAATGGTAAGTCTGTTGTTAAGGAGACACAAAATTGGTTATGCTGCTTACTCAGTGCACCACAGTAACATTTTTCCACATGGGGAAACATACAATTACAACAAAAAATGACCATGATTAGCAACTTAAAGCAGGAAGTGCAATTTGTATACAAATATATTTTCCTGTTTGTTTGCTTTTGAAGACCACATTGAACAAAATGCTTGCACTTATCTATAACTTAAAGTATGGAGGTAATCCCCTTGATTTTGTCCATTCATATTCCTGTAGTGTTTCACATGACTGGATGATTCTCTGTAGGTCTCTGAATTTCCTTCTGATCAGATGGAAATCAAGAATCTGGTTATTATTAAGTCATTTCTCTCTGAAACTAATCAGCTGAACTTTTGCCAGAAGAATCATAAGGTTTATAGCTACAATTCCATGATCCTATAAATCTTTTCAGTAATTAGGCAGGAATTAAATAACTATAGTATATCAATATTTTCATGTGTTATCTATCATTTCTTTCCTACAGTATTTGTTACTGTTCCAGAATTCTGGTAGACTTGTTAAAAGCTTCTTCTTATTGGAGGTTTTGGTTATTTTTTTAAATATTCAGACACCCACTTAAAAAGTGTTTATGTATGATGTACCTATGTATACCTATTCACGTATATACTTTTTATTTATTTATTTCTATGTATATAAGCATAAAAATGTTCTAAAACAAAGCAAAAGTACAAAAAAACCCTTGATAACTTACAAAGTGCTGAGAGATCAAAATGACTTAAATAAAATGAAACTTGCAAAAGCGCAAGCAGCTGCCATGAGTGTTCTGCAATAATTCATATATTTTATTGTTCTGTTTTGTTTTTTAGATAATTAGTTGGTGGCAAAGGAATAATCATGTTGCCTGAAAGACTGTGAATTTAATTCCACAATGAAAGCTGTACAGTTTCTGTTGTGAGTTAAAAGGACAAACAAGATTTGTTAAAGGGCCAGACTCAAAAGGAATTTCATGTCCATAATATACTGTTTTAATTTTTTTTTCTATCAAAATGTTGGTCTAAGATTTTGTGGTTTCAAAAGCAGCAATGCAAAATCTTTATTTCTGTTTATTTGAATGTTAATTTTAAAACTCTATCTTATGTTGATTTGATGAGTGAAATGATCGAGGAATGAACTATCGTTTTGAAGAAAATGTGTTTCAGTGAAAATCATGATCGAGCAATAAGTGCTCTTATTACTTTCAGAGGGACTATTTCCCTGAGTACTAAAGATATGTTCTAGAGCCCATTTACAGGTTCAGACCCTTTGTTGTTCTGAAGGAGTGAATAGCATCCAGCTGATGAAAAAGAACTAGAAAAGGAAGAAAGAAATCACTAATATTTACAGGCAGTATTGCAAAGACAAACAAAAAAACCCCACATTCACATACAAGAAAACCACAAAGAGTCCTAGAGAATAATGGTTAAGTTGAATTTTCACATTCTTTTCTTTTCATCTCCCATATGTAGCCTCAACAGTAACTATAGCCTTTCTATCTTGATATCACAAACATTTTAAATAACATGTAATGGCAGGCAGTTCATACTGAGCTCCACAAAGAAAGTAGTTTCAAAATTGTGCTGAAACTCCACCAGCTTCTAAAGCACATTTGTTTTGTTAAGTGATGCTATATGCTCAGGCTATAAGGATCTTGCACCCAGGGAGGAAGGTTCAAGATCCAGTCACGGTTTTATTTTCTGTAGATGCCTTTTTTGTTCAAGTTAAAATTTCGTGTCTCTATAGTTTTAAGGGAGGGCAGGGGGCACATGTCTGACCAACATGCTGCAGCAGGGTAGAGGTCTCATTTGCCTGAAGTCTGAGATGCATGCTGTTAACTCCTTAAATGTCACTGCAGGCTTTAGAAGGCAAATAATTCTTGTGCGTTTACTGTGCACGTTCTAAGAGTAGAGCCATCTCTCAGTCATCTGTTTGCAGAGCTTGGGTGGTTTCCTCAGTTATTTCTAATCTTGGCGGATGAACAGTGGCTTAGAAAATGGTTAGTTATTTTCTCAGCTGACGGAATCTATGTTCATGTTATTCTTGAATAAAAAAACTAGGCTAAGAAGGTGTTCACAAGAATATATTTTATCATGCTTGAATCCAGTTCTACTCATAATCCCACTTTGGCATAATGTAGTTTTATACATAAACCCATTGAAGCAGAGCTGTCAGCATTTGCAGATGCAAGGATCATGGTCTTTGGATAAAATTAAAACTAATTCTCTTCAGAGATCTTTTGCCCTAATAGATTGACACATGGAAAGTAAATCCAAGGTGGTTCTCCTCTAGCTAATTGTTAGTCAGTGCAGTGAAATTATCCATAAACTCAATAGATTAGAAAGAACAGCTCACAAGATTAGAAATTCTGTTATACAGACTTCCCTGCATAGCAAAGTAAGATAGATATTTGGATAAAAGACAACATGGTTGTGGGAGGGGACATGGTAAATAGAAGCATGAACATTTTTTTTTTCTTTTTTTTTTTTCCCCAGGAAAACTTCCTGGTTTAAAAAGCCAATTTCCTGGTGACTTATACAATAACAGAACAGTTCAGGATAGAAGTGGCATTAAAGGACCATCTAATCCAACTTTACTGCCATAAAAAGTGTTACCTTCCACTAGATCAGCTTGCTCAAATCCCCATCAAATATGACCTTGAACATACCCAGAGATAGGATATTCACAGCTACTCTGGGTAACATGTTCCTGTGCATCACTACTCTCATAATAAATAATTTCTTTGTTAAGTACAGACTACTTTCTTTCAATTTAAACATATTGTTCCTTATCCTGTCTCTATAGGTCCTGTTAAAAACTCACTGTTCATCTTTGTTGTAGGCCCCCTTCTGGTACTTAAATGCTGCAATACAGTCACTCTTGAGCATTCTCCTCTCCTTGCTGAACAATCCTAAATCCCTTTCTTCAAAAGCAAGGTGCTCTAGACCTCTGATCATTTTTATTACCCTCCTCTGGACCTGTTCAAACAGGTCCATGTCTCTCTTGTCCAGGGGAACTCACACCTGTCATAAAAATGAAGTATTTAGAAACTTAACAGTGTGAAGATGTGTCTCCTTAGCATAGAGCACAAATAGGTTCAGATCAACAGTTAAACATCTCAGCACACTGGAAAGTCTCACCTATTCCTGCTTTATTTAGACAGTTCCATATCTACTCTGAAACTTCAGAAACCATATAATCAGTGGAACACTACTGAAGTCCACAGAATCAAGCTGACTAAACAAAAATTTTATCCCCCACATCACTTGCAGTTATGAGGTCTTTCATAGCCATAAGATTATGTTTTCATGAGGTATGTTCCCTCTCTCATACAATAAAAAGTGTCAAACTGACATTNTTTAAAAAGCCAATTTCCTGGTGACTTATACAATAACAGAACAGTTCAGGATAGAAGTGGCATTAAAGGACCATCTAATCCAACTTTACTGCCATAAAAAGTGTTACCTTCCACTAGATCAGCTTGCTCAAATCCCCATCAAATATGACCTTGAACATACCCAGAGATAGGATATTCACAGCTACTCTGGGTAACATGTTCCTGTGCATCACTACTCTCATAATAAATAATTTCTTTGTTAAGTACAGACTACTTTCTTTCAATTTAAACATATTGTTCCTTATCCTGTCTCTATAGGTCCTGTTAAAAACTCACTGTTCATCTTTGTTGTAGGCCCCCTTCTGGTACTTAAATGCTGCAATACAGTCACTCTTGAGCATTCTCCTCTCCTTGCTGAACAATCCTAAATCCCTTTCTTCAAAAGCAAGGTGCTCTAGACCTCTGATCATTTTTATTACCCTCCTCTGGACCTGTTCAAACAGGTCCATGTCTCTCTTGTCCAGGGGAACTCACACCTGTCATAAAAATGAAGTATTTAGAAACTTAACAGTGTGAAGATGTGTCTCCTTAGCATAGAGCACAAATAGGTTCAGATCAACAGTTAAACATCTCAGCACACTGGAAAGTCTCACCTATTCCTGCTTTATTTAGACAGTTCCATATCTACTCTGAAACTTCAGAAACCATATAATCAGTGGAACACTACTGAAGTCCACAGAATCAAGCTGACTAATTTCGGATAAGATTGCCTCTTTCTCTTACAAATCAGTATTTTAAAAAACAATTCTCTTTATAGAATTATTCTGTGTTTAAATATGCTTGCTTACATCCCTTCTTTCAGTATAATACAACTCTTTCTATTAAAACAAATAATTGATGCATCTAACTCGTTTCAGCAGGGAAGAAAGGAGTCAGTGGTCTCACTAAGAACCCTTGTCTCACAAAAAAACCATTTCTCATTGTCTTTACCCAGTGATACAAATGACCTTTGCCGTAGAATTGATGAAAGTATAAATCTCTCG
This sequence comes from Piaya cayana, assembly GCA_013389865.1. NCBI lineage: Eukaryota > Metazoa > Chordata > Aves > Cuculiformes > Coccyzidae > Piaya > Piaya cayana. The sequence continues at coordinate 106,163 of WAAB01007217.1, read as the reverse complement.
TAATATATTTTAATGTCTTGCTGGCAGTAATCTTTATTATAAATGAAAACAAAACTAAAAGATTGGTGAAAAAAAATCTATTATTAAAAAGATATCATCCTTGCACTGTTATGAATGAGAATTGGAAATCCGTGGGGATTTTTTTGTTCTTCATATCTTATTTAGTAATAGAACCTCACATTTTCTACCTTTTTTTTTATTTTAATTTGCCAAAGGGTAGTCTGTTGTCCCACATACCATTATATTTCCAGATGAAATACTATGCTGAATTTTCACTCAGATATGTCTGTCAAGAAACCTCCCCACCACAAAACAAAATAAGAAGTTTTCACGATCTTCAAACACTTTTATCTTGAAAAGTTACATCAGTCAAAATGCTTCAGCATTTTATTTTATGAAAATTTTCAACATGCATATTTATTTAGCACCTCAAAATGCTGTCCTGGCTATGGTTTCTTCAGACCTCTGATACAACTCTGTACTCTGAAAAAAGAGTGCTCCATCACTTTCAAAGTAAAGAAGTTTTTCCTTTATGTTCAAGTGCAACTTCCTATACTCTTTTTTGCCTGTTGCCCCTTGTCTTGTCTCTGTGCAACACTAAAAACTGTTCATCCCCATATTCTCAACATGTGCCTTTTATGTTTGTAAGCATTGATCAGATCCCCTCTTAGTCTGCTCTTCTCCTGGCTACGCAGACCCAGTTATCTCAGCCTTCCCACATGAGAGATGCTCCAGTATCCTAATCATCTTTGTGGCCCATCAATAGACTCTCTCCAGTAGTTTCTTGTCTTTCTTGAGATGGAGAGCTGTGAACTGTACACAGTACTCAAGACGTGACCCTCAACATGTTTAATACTGAATCTCAGTTCTTGAGTACACAGAGCTAGCCAAAAGAGCAAAGCTGAAGATAATGAGGGATCTGCAGTTTCTTTCCTAAGTTTTCATGGTGAGTAGTTTAGGAATGTGTTGCCTGTCACAGCCAGAATCTCAGCTCTGAAAAACATTAGGATAATAAAGGCAACATGCAATTGCACCACATTTTGTATAATAGCCTCACAGACAGAATCTAGGTGCTCAGGTTTAAGACTAGTAATGTGGTGTTAAAATTCAGCATAACTGAGCATTCACTGACTTAGCCAGGATGAAAAAATGTGGGACAAACTCTGCCTTCTCTAAGTTAATCAGAAGTGAAGGTCCACCTGCTCTGAGTCAGCAGTACTGTTCTTCAAGTCTCTTTGTGCCAAGAGAAGTATAAACCCCACCATCTTTCAGACAGTGTCTTATTTCCCAAGGTAAACATGAACTGTTTTAGAAGGGGAATGAGTGTGAAAAGTAAAATCTTCTTATGCCTTTGAAGGTTTTTTACTGAGGGACAGTGAGTATATACATTGGAAAACGAGAGAACAACAGTTACTCTTCAGTAATGTTAGTCTGTAATTTGAATACTTGACTGGTAGGAGTTAATTTAGAATTCAGAAAGCCTCTAACTTATGTGTTAGCTTTTTTCTTGTACATAAATATTTTGGCTTCCTTTCTGTGCTTTCATTTTCATAATTTCTCCTGCCTGTTCAATGATTCCTTATTGGAAAATTAGCCATAACACTTAGAATGAGACATATGCTACCTTATTTCTACCTAGCTTTGCTGCATATGATACTGCTCCTGGTTTTTGCTGCTCTCTTTTTTTTTATTTATGTGACTGAAGAGCTTTTTTTGTTATTTGTTTTAACACGCTTTGAAAGGCCTAACTCAGCTTGGCTGCTGGCAATTCTTACATTATTTCTACACTTCACGACCTCTAAGGTTTACCTTTATTTGCTGATCAATCTTTTTTTTCTCCTCGATTTCTCATAGGCTTTATGCTTACTCTTAATGTCCTTTTTGAGGTGGCTATACATCCAAATACATTTGGAAACCTTTCCCAAAAGTTTTGTTCTCTCTTGCTTGATGTGCAAGTTTCAAATAGCTTTCCGCTGCTGACTTAAAGAGTTTGGAGGAATCTGTCACATTGCAAGCCCCTGAACTCTTTGCTTCCATTGACTTGCTTGTTCATGTAGTTTGTCAAAGTTTTCCCTTCTGAAATTGAGTAACCCAGCTGAAGATGTGCTTTTTCTTATTTTCAATTTAATTCATATTCAATCAATTTATGACTGCTGACTTCAAAGCTCTTTCAATATTATTATTATTTGCAGTAAGTGCATGGGATTACAGAAGTGCTTGGCAGGCTAGCTGAAGCAGGAGCAGTAGCTCCAGCTGGGCATCTGGAAATCATTGTCATGTCCGTCATGCATGTGGAGATCAACACTACTTTAATGTTTGTCAAATGTTTGTATTTGTGGAAATCATGGCAATTATTGTGAAAATGCCACACAGATTTGGCATATAGATGGTATTTATGTGTTTATCATACTGGTGGTTGATTATAAATAGATACAGAGAATGATGTTTCTATGATGATCTAGATGTTCCTTCGATTATACTATGTATGTGTATATTCAACACAGTGAGAGTAAATTTGGTTTAATGCAACGGAACATAGGGTAAAGGTGCAAGGATTCAGAAAGGTTACAGTATCTTATCCTCTACTACATTACACATGCGTGTGTCTCTGACTTGTCTTTTTTGTTCAGGGTTTTCTATGGTTATGTTTACTTTATATGGCATTTTGTGAAAAGGGAAGGACTGTAACTTGATGCTCTGTTTCTTGAGCCTGTGTGTCCACATCGTGTCTCTACTGTCAATGATGTCTGTGCCAGTTACAAATCACACATGCTGCACACATATAGTTCACTTTTGGAGGATCTTGCATCCATCCACTTTGCAAGTGGTGAGTTTCAGATGGTGTCCTGCTGTCACTAAAAGACAGATAGACAAGGTGCTTGAGGAAGTGATTTATTGGCAGAGAGGAGTGGCTGTACTCAATGAACTAAGAGGTCTTTTCCAACCTGGTGATTCTATAAGACCTTTTCTTCAGTTTTGACTTATATTTTTTTATCTTGTATCCTCAGTTTCCTGCCGTGATTATGTCCACTTACATCTCTAGCCCCAAGAAATAGTTGAACATCATTTAAGTAACTATTTAAACATAATATATGCTCTGAAACTTCTACAACAAGTAATTTTCCCAGCCTTCTTTGCTGTTGTTATGTTGGTTGGTATCTCAGATGTCATCATCAGTCTTTCTTTCTTGTTCATGCTCTGAAAGGTAGAAGTATGCTGATGACACA
>WAAB01007217.1:68633-102879 GCA_013389865.1 Piaya cayana | reverse complement strand
AAAAAAAAAAAAAAAAAAAAAAAAAATTGTTTTATCAATCTGTATTAATTCTCTTTATTCCTGCAGATTGATTTTCTAAAACTCGTATTGAGGCTCCACCTATGTTTAAGCTCATGGTTCTACTGTTTGTAATGTGACTGAGAAGTTGGGCTGACCTTGAAGCTGGAAGGCTTCTGCCTACTGAATGCATGCTGCCCCAGACAAAGCTTTGCAAGCTGAAACACCACAGTAGCCAGACTGCCTTAGCTCCACAGTGAAAAGAACATTCACTTACACTTACAAGTTTTGCTTTTGAGGAAGCCTTTGTAATCAGGTCTGTGACTATGTTACCTTGCATACTGTTAGCTTCTTCAACTTTTACGGCAGTAAATCAGACCTTAAGTGAAGCTTTACTACATTTAGGGTGCTTGTAAAATTGGAAAAGTTCTAAGAAATTCAAATTAAAGAGTCTTCAAAATTACACTTTTTTTCCTCTCACTATAGGTAATTTCTCTTCAGATCTTGTTCAGCCGCAAACCATTTGAGGGGAGTTGAGAATAAAATTGTACTTCATAGAAATTTGCCTTTAAGTACTGAGCTCTGTATAGGTGCTGTCTCCAAGTTCTTAATGTTATACCTGTCCAGGAAAAGGAAGAAAATAGTTTTAATTGATCCCAAAATAATCAAGGAATCAGTCAAGCACTTGTACAATGGATAAGGTGATATAACACTGGTGGTTGAACTGGTATCCCCTAAGGAAATGTTATCTGCCATAAAAAGAGGCATTAGTCCAAAAAGCATTAATTTCTCTTATACCAGCAAGGTGGGGGTGTGTGTGGGTTTTTTTTTACAAAAAATGATCAAAGATAAATACCTAGATTGAAGTTAATATATTAGGTAGCATTTTAAATTTTCAGACCTTGTCTACTCATTGACTTTTTTTGCAAAAACACATACAATAAAGGAATATGGAAAATTCCCTTGAGTGGGCCAAAATTTCTTTTTTTTCAGGTGATTCAGACTTATGTACCATTACATGTTCATAACTTATAATACATTATAAGTGACATAGAATCGATATTTACCACAGAATCTGCAGAGAAGAGAACTTTCTCTTTCCTTCTTTTCTTATTCCACCCCAACCATTTTGCTCCTTTTTTTTTTTGTGTGTGTGTGTGTGTTTTTCTTTGTGTTTCACCTGACTCTGAGATCTACTGTACTGCACAGTTATCAACATGATGAGAGCAGACAGCCTGTCTAGATCTGCCCAGTCTTAAAAAGACTGGTAAAGAAAAGAGACCTGGCCAGATAAGCCAGATGACATCCCAGACCTGGGAAGGGAGCCAAGGTCCAGAGCAACATCTGCTGTGGCCAGGCTGCCAGCCCAGAGCATCCATCCATGACTGACCAGTTGCCTTGGTTCCTAAGAGCATCAGCAAATGCTTTATTTACCCTACCTTTACCATCCCTTCATTTTTTCTCTACTGCTGTCTACTGTTTTGACAAAAACAAGGGAAATGACCATAGTTCACATCTCAAAATTAAACTTTAAAGACAACTCTCTCCTTCTTACCAAGAAAGAGTACTTGACAAAATAAGACACAGTAATGCCATGCTTTATTCTAAATAAAGGAATCTGGTACAGTTTGTTTTTTCACATCCACTCAATTTTTGTGTAAGATTTGTTTTCATCCTTTGCGTATTTGTGGTTAATTCACCCTACTCAGGAACAGATGTAGCATGAATAGAAATAAGGATGTTTTCTCACTGTGGTTTTGAAAAGAGTGTTGCACGATAGGGGTACCATCTGCTATACTAAGTAGAACCAGTACAGGACTTCTAAAGCCCCATTTTCCAACTGGTAAACAAACACTTGCTATTCAGACTATATCTAAAAATCGAGATGAATTTTTTAACATATTTTCCATCAACTGAAATCAATAAGTCATGCTTGACTGTTTCTGTGACAGAAGCATCTTAAGATATTTTTCTGTTTTCAGCTAATTTATTCTATCTAAACTAGAAAAATATAAGAAGCTGTTGCAAATTTCTCTGTCATTTTTTCTCATGACAGAAATGCATGAACTATGCTTTATCCCTAGGGGAATGTATGCAGAGGATTTGGCAGGGGGAGCGGGGAGGAGGTGAGAGGGGGAGGTATGGAGAAGAAGATAGCACTCAGGATTTCCCTATATAAGGACAGATTTGTTTAGGAATCCTACTCTTCACATATGCATTTTCTTTAGGTTTGAATCCATGCTGTGAAGACACCTGGTTGCACGTTATCCTCATCCATGACCAGTCTTTTTTCAAGAAGGATGATAAGTCATGGATAAAACCATGTCATACTTCAGTGTGGACACAGGGGAACAGGACTGTGGGAGAAACCACAGATCGTGCTTGTACTATCTTGTGGATTCCTCCCAACCGTCTGGTCAGTTACCTACCAAGGCAAAAGAAGGACCAGGGAGGGAGAACTGACACTTAAATACAATCTCAGTCATGAGGTACCAGGTAAGATATAGATCCATTCCTGATTGTGCTTGAAAGCTTGATCCAAGGTGCCCTGAAGACAATATAAATACAGAAATTGTTTTCGGGGGAGCTTGAAGTGGCATGAACTCAGCACACTGGAATAAATGGGATTGAATCAGTAACAGGAACTTGAGGAGTGAAAGAAGAGACTCCAAAGGGCTTGAAAAGCAGTAAGAGTAATCAAAAAGGAGGGGGCAAGAGGGCAGGAGCTGGGTGGCAGATGTTTGCTTGCTCTGAGGAACAAAAGTAGCAATCACAAAAATCAATAGTAAGCCTTATTAAAGGTGAGATAGGTGCTTTCACTCTGAGGTTTTGTTTGGTTGCATTAGGCTTGGATACTTCACAGGTCAGGTATTTCAGACCTAGAATCTCTAGAGATCCCCTTTTTGTATAGCAAAGCATTCCCTCCAGAAATCTGCCACTATTTCAAATGTAATTTCTAGTTCTGAGTTGGGGATGAGAAAGTGAGAAGAGAGGGGAAAAGAGCAATAAAAGGAAAGAGATAGGGAAGAGACTGAAGATTAAAAGGAAAAAGAGACACAGGGAAGGAGGCAAGGAGGGAAGGAAGAAGGGAAAGGGAGGAATTTTTTTATTTCAAATTGATTCAATTTTTCTCTCGAACTGTGTACTCCAGAACAACCTGTACAATTTCCCTAAGGTGAAAACTTTGTCTTAGAGAGCTGCACTGAATATTATCCCAGGGTCTCAAAAATGCCAATAAGAGAACTAATAAGATTTGTCCATAATAGTGTTCAGTACAAACTATGACTGATTAGTGTTATGTGTGACATCAACAGAGACAGTAATCAAGGTTACTTTGGCATTGATTTTTTTTAGAGAGGTGAAGTCTGTTTGATGTATTACTCCATCAACACCTTCAGAGCCAAACTTTGCACATGAAATTAATCCCAATTAATTAGAACATATGTAGATAATGCTGGGCAAAATAAATATTAATTCAGTGGCATTTTTTTTCACCTTGTGCAGCTTGTGTGGCTATGAAAGGAAAAAGTACCTTATTGATCAGTGTACTGAAAAATGTTATTTAGCACTTGAAGTGGTCTGAGAGGGTGCTTTCCTGGAATCTGCTCAAGACACAATAGAGAAATTCAGGAAACTGGACCTGGATTGTGCTGCCTTTGCTTTTACACATAGTCATGGAAAAAAATATTGTTTCTAATATATGAAAGAGGTAAATATACCCTTGAGATTTACACAGAATAAAAATAAAACATTGTACTGTAACAGTACCCTACAGGAAGGACACTGATTCAGAGGTATCTCTGCCATTCAGAGACATTATTATTCAAGAAGTTCTAGTATTAGTGATTATCTTAGTAGCAATGTGATAAGTAAATTCCTGTGACTTATGTTGAACTGTCTTCAACTATCTCCTCTTGAAAGAGAAGAAGCCATGTAGAACACTACTTCTCAAATTGACCCCAAATCCTACTTGCTTGTGCAGCACCATTTTCATCTGATTACCCGAGTCTAGGATTCTGATTCTAGTTTGCAGAAGAACATGGTATAGGACTGAAAGGAAAGTTTGCCAAGGCAGGCAGCATTTCTTCTATTCTCTGCTTTAGGCATCAAATACTTAATGTTGTAATCCTCCACTGCTGACACGTACTTCTTCATAGTGAATATATAGGGAAATTTGACAGTGAACTTTAAGAGTCTCAACTTACTTAGACTCTTGAACCCACTACACTCAGTTATCATAAATCCCTATCCTAGTGTTACCTCCAGATACAAACTTCCAATTTCATTGCATATATGTGAAGAGAGTGCAAGAAAACTATACAATTCTATCAGCAAATTCTGCATATGAGAATTGTGGCTGAGTCCAAAAATACAAAATAAACTGGAAACTAAGTTAAAACCATTCAGCTTTAAACATCAAATACATTGTCAAAATTCTGCCTAGGAAAAGTAACAATAAAGAGTCATTAACTTGATTAGGCTCTTTGGAACCTCATCAAAGGATAAATAAATGAGTGCTTGCATTATTACAGTAATGCTTGGATGGCCATTTCCTCACCAAGTTTAGTCATCATGTAGCATTATACAAGGAACAATAAACCCTTTTCTACAGCCCATTATTATCTGAAAGGAAGAACTTGAGACTGCTCTGTGTTCATATCTCAGCCTGTGCTTTCTGAGTGGCACCAGAGAGGGTGCCTCCTGGGGAGGAAAAACAGAAATGCAAAGTTGTGCAGAATAACAGGCTGCAGAAGAAGGTGACTTCAATGAGTCTGTGCTTCCTCTTAAATCCAGAGAGGAAAATCAACTGGAGAGTAAATTCCCAGTGACTTTAGTGAGCATGAAAGCCTGGTGGCTGGCATCTGGGTCTCCTGCTGCTGTGTTCTGACAGCTGTGGCAGGGACTCTGTAAGAATGTGTGCTGCTACAGGCACATTGTCAGCACTATTAGTATTAGCCTGAAGTAGCAGTAACTCCTGCTGGGCTATCTGTCCCTGTATGCCAAGGCTCAGTCTGATGGCAGGCATCCTAGCTGCTTCAAACTCCAATTAAATACCTTAACCTCTTTCTTAATGGAGTCCCAGGTAAGGATGAAGGCTAGAACAGCCTGGAAGCAATGCTAACTTTCACTGATTTTGGAATCATAGAATCATTGAAATTGGAAAAGACCTTTAAGATTATCAAGCCCAACCATAAAACTCACACTGACAAATCCACTAAAAAATAATGTCCATAAGAACTACATCTCCACATCTTTTAAATATGTCCAGGTGTGGTGACTCAAGTGTTTTTCTGGTCAGGCTCTTCCAATGTTTGACAACCCTTTTAGTGAAGTAAAATTTCCTAATATCTGGTTTATTCCTTCCCTGGTGCAACCTGAGGCCATTTCTTCTTGTCCTATCACTTGTCATTTGGGAGAAGAAATTGACATCTGCCTCACTACAACCTCCTTTCAGACAGAGAGCAGTAAGGTCTCCCTTGAGCTTCCTTTTCTCCAGGCTAAACAATTCCCTCAGCTTCTTCTTATAAAATGTACTCCAGACCTTTCACCAGTCATGTTACCTTTCTCTGGACATGTTTCAACAGCTCAAGATTTCCTTGTAGTGAGGGGCCCAAAATAGTAAACCAACTACATTTTTCATTGTCAGCCTGCTTCCTTACTTAGTAGGTTGAACAAAAACGTTTAGATGGAGAGGGCAAGAATCCTACTTGCTTAGTAGTTTCTACTCATTTCTGAACACACAAGGAATCACTCATGGAGAATTTGGATTTAGATTACTGTCCTTTGCCAGTAAACAGCACTACAGGATAGGATACTTTTGTTCAAACCGTCAGAAAGTATGATGGAGTTGCACTAATGGAGAATGAAAGTTAATCTGGATAGGTAGAAAGATGATGGATAGTCTGACTGTCTGTCTTTTTGTACAGGTGTCTGAATGCTTCTGGTGTGAGATTCTGAGTTTGGTTATGTGTTGATGCAAAATACTAAACACTGAGAATCTGCACATAACAAATGAGTTATGGCTAATAATAAGGATGATGAAAGACAGAGATGGATGTTCTGTTTCCTTACAATCACAGGAGTTTTACATTGTAGACTCATGGTTAATTTACCTCTGATTCATAGTGCATAAACAACAGAAGAAACAGTCTATGCATATATACAACATTAGTATTTTGAGTGTACCCGTGTCTTTGGATTTGCATGTGAATATAAAATAATTCTATGCAAGTATGGGATGGGATTTAATTGTTTTCTCAGACAATGTATCCTTATCTTTCTGGAAGCAGTTCAGACCATCAAAGAGTTGTTGCCAATGAACTCACTAATTAGTTTCCAATAGTTAACCTCGTATTTCACTTCATTACTGGTGCTCTGTTCCCCCTAGTCTTACATTTGATATCAGAAAGTTCATTTAGAATCCAGTCAATCTTCCAATGCCAGCTCTATGCTTTAAATTTTTCATTCAGTAAGGACACAATGGGAATAATGTTTGTATCTGTCAAGGAGATGCGTGAAAACTTTTGAGTTATATTGTCTGGAGAAAAAAAACCCAAACAGGCAAGAAACAAAAGCCAGGAAGATGGAACTCAAAAAAGAATAGAATAGATTTAAGCCACCAAGGACTGACTGGCTATTATGGGAAAATAAGTTACATACAACCAACAGGTTTATAGAAGTGGAAAGCTGAAACCCTTAGATTAAGATTTTATTTCAAAATGACACCATCAAATAAGTATTTCTAATACATTTTATTTCCCTCAGTGCTTCATTGTTTGCATTAGTATCATGAAAACCCTGTTTTGACAAAAAGAACAGTGAAACATGTTTCATACTGCTCAGTCCTCTGTTGTCCATTTTGTGTAGCTTCTCTTTTTGAAACCAATCCACATAACAAATAGGGTCTAAAAGCACACAATAAAGCTAATTAATCAACAGAGCAGCCTAAAGTTCTAGTGTATTCTCATTCAGTGAAGATCTTTAATGAAGATTAGAGGGTTTTTGTTTTGTCTACAGAAAGACTGAATGGGATCAAGGTCAGGAGGTCCCCTAGCCAGCATCATTCCTGATATCATAATATACCCCACTAGCCTTACATTTTACGAAATCCTTACTTTTATAGTGTGTGTCAATATATTGTTGCTCTTCATGTCCATGGTTTACAAGGACCATTGCCGGGGACTTCAAGCCTTCTCTGAGCATTACATTTGGTACTAAGTTTCTCTGCCTCAACATTTCTGGGCTGTGGGTAAAGATGCACATCTTCACTGTAGTTTGCCTCTCACTTGGAAGAAGACCTGAATTTGTACTAGACATTTCACTCTCTTCTTTCCCTTCTGTGCACTGATTTTCACTGAAGGAAAACAGGAAATCCAGGAGGCCTGAAATCATAGCTGTCCTGGTCGTCTTCCCAGCCTGGATAATTTGGGAAATCAGAACCTGGAGGCACTACACTAGTTATGCCACAGGTCATTTTAGCTTGGTCTCCATCCAGTTATAATGTATTTTTCTACCTTGAATATGTTTGTTTATCACCATGTTTGGCTCTCTTTAGGCTCAACCATTGTTTTCTCTTCTAGGGGATAGAGACTTCCCACATCTGATGGTGTAGAGTTTGATAAAAATTTGTAAGGAATGCTAGAAAAGCATTTCCAATATTCTGTGATGCCTAGACAATTGTGGAAAGAAGTGAAATGACAGGTCAGTTGGAAGGAATGGAAGAGCAATCAGAGAGAATGTGTTGCAGCATTATGATTCTAAGCAACAGCCTTGAAGACATGGTGAAGATACTCCTACTGACTTTGGTATTGAATGAGAGAGTTTATTTACAGTCAGACAGTCAGCAGGTGTCCACTCTTGGGGTTTTTTTTTTGTTTTTTTTTTTTAATACAGAGATATCAATAAGAGATTGCAGAGAAGGACTTAGGGACACTGGTTGATGAAAAGCTTGATATGAACCAGCAATGTGTGCTCACAATCCAGAAGGTCAATTGTGTCCTGGGCTGCATCCAGAGAAGCGTGGCCAGCAGGTTGAGGGAAGTGATTCTGCCCCTCTGTTCCTCTCTTATGAGACCTCTTCTGGAGTACCGTGTCCAGTTCTGGAATACTCAATGTAAGAAGGGTATGGAGCTGTTGGGACAGGTCCAGAGGAGGGCTACAAAGATGATCCAAAGGTTGGAGCACCTTCCCTGTGAGGACAGGCTGAGGGTTGTTCAGCCTAGAGAAGAGAAGGCTCTGAGAAGATCTTACAGTGACCTTCTGCTACCTGAAGGGGCTACAAGAAAGCTGAGGAGGGCTTGTGGTGACAGGATGAGGGGGGACAAGTATAAACTGGAAAGGGGTAGATGTAAACTGGAAAGGGGTAGATATAGACTTGATATAAAGAATTTTTCTACCACAAGAGTGGTGAGACACTGAAAAAAACTTGCCCAGGGAAGCTGTGGATGCCCATTCCCTACAGGTGTCCAAGGGAAGATGGGATGGCACCTTGAGCTGCCTGATCTAGTGTGACCTGACCCTCCCCATGGATGGTGCATGGAAGGGATTTTGAACTAGATGATCTTTAACATATCTTCCAACCCAAACTATTCTATGATTCCATGATTCTATGATTCTATGATATCAAGAATAACTCTTGGATCCCTTCTTTAATGTTTTCTGCAGGGCAGCTCTGAACCAGGGTGAGCATGCCAGCTATAGGAGAAAATTCCTATTGCGTCCTTGCCTCCTTAGAAGAGGATCGCTGGGCTCAGACAAATGACATGAGGTTTAACAAGGCCAAATGCCAGGTCCTGCACTTGGGACACAACAACCCTATACAGAGCTACAGACTAGGAGAAGTCTATCTGGAGAGCTGCCAGGAGGAGAGGGACCTGAGGGTGTTGGCTGACAGTGACTGAACATGAGCCAGCAGTGTGCCCAGGNGACAAGAGGAAATGGCCTCAAGCTCCATCAGGACATGTTCAGGCTTGATATTAGGAAAAAAAGTATTCCCAGACAGGATCATTGTGCACTGGAACAGGCTGCCCAGGGAGGTGGTTGATTCACCTTCCTTGAAGGTGTTTAAGGGACAGGTGGATGAGATGCTCAGGGACATGTTTATTGATTGACAGGAATGGTTGGACTTGATGATCCAGTGGGTCATTTCCAACCTGGTGATTCTATGGTTCCCTGATTCTAATGGTTCTAAGTATAGTGACTCACAGTAACGAGGCAGACCCTGACTGGACCTGGAAATCCTGCTGCCTGACAAAAGTAGTGACCATGGACTATCAGTCACACCCTAACAGCCCCGGGACACTTGATGCTTGCGTCATAGCCCAAGCAGGATGTTGCCAGAACTGTATGGTCTGACAAGTACTAGAGCTATACAGCTACATACATACAGTGGAAAATGCCAGAATTATCTTAACTGAACTGTGTTCACAATACTGACCAAAGTCAATCAACTTGTAACCCTATAAACAGCAATCCTAAATGAGACCCTTTGAGCTATTCTGGATCAAAGTGGGCTATGACCAACTTCTCCCCATGAGCTGGGTTGCACTCTTCTCAATATTTAAAGATCATCTACCAACAAAGCCAATGACTTCTTCATCTGCTATTGAAGTCAACAAAGGGCAAAGTCAGACTTCTTGAAGCTTGATAGTTGCCCATAGAGGAATGATGATGCATTAGAATGAGTAATTCACTAAACTGGGAAGGACAGAAATTTTGACCATGGGCTGATCTCTGCATGTCTGGATATTCATGAATCTCTGTGTATATCTGTACATCTATGTATGCCTGTGTATGTCTGCATGTGTGTATGATTTGATTTACCTTTGCTGTAAGTCTTGTGTGAACATTGCCATACTTGAATCTTGTTACTATTCTGATTGTAACAATTTCCATTGAATCACTTTGTTAAATTGACTGTCGATAAAGTGCAGTTAAAATCACACATTTTAATCTTGTGATCTACCTCAATCTACTAACAAATCTTAAACTGCTGTTAAACCAAAGCAGTGTAAAAATCCATTCATGACAAATTGGCATAGCTGACAGGATACTAAATCAGGATTCATGACAAAGAGGATTTTTTTAAGCGGTCTAAATCTCCCTTTCACGACATATATGAGAAAAATGTATCATCATCATGTTAATGACTCCCTAGGCAGTTCCTCTGGGGATTTTTCATGATTTACTAGAGCCACTCATTGGATATGACTTCCTTTAGGACTTTATTAACTGTTGATACATTCCTGCTTTCAGGAAATTTTGCAGTGGAATTCACTCAATCTTTTTAATCACACTTAAAGAACTTGCTTAAATTGTGTGTCTTAATACTTATATGTTTTGAGAAGAGTCATTTTATGACTGAATAGTGTATTCACTCGTGTATTGGATAGGTTGCATGCTACATGTTTACTGCCTAGCAGGGACCATGAAAGATTCCAATACAACCCAGATATCCTAACATCTTACTGGGTTTAGTGCTCCTAAGAAAACATGACCTACTTTTAAGGAATGGGAATAATTTCCTGCTGTGACAGAAATTATGGCTGGTTTCATCAGTGGTGCCTCTTCATCTGCTGGAATTGAAGACAAAGTTCGTCTTACTTTCATAGTAAGTACAAAGTCACATAAGACCTGGGAGAACAAAAATATGTAAATGCAATACTAATTTTACTAATTTTCTTTTGTTTTTTCCCTTTAACCAAAGGTTGGGGGGGCTGTAGCATTACCTGCAGAAGTCTCAGACTTCTCATCAAGAGACATCTTGTTAGAACCGTAAAACTTGAGTTAACATGCAACACAGCTGTCACTGAGAATCAAAAAAAAAATTCTCCAATCAGATGGAAGAATTGAAGAATTATACATTTGTCTTCACTATTTTGAGCATTCAGATTTGATCTTTACTGGCATGAATGCAAAAACATATTATAAACTTGGATGCTTGAAATTACACAAAGTGAATTCCAAATTGCATGTTCATTTAGAATCATCTGAGTTTGCAAATCATGACGTATTAGTAAATCCCATAGTTTAAAAAATGGAATGATATAGCCAGGGAGATGTAATTATCCAAAGCAAACAACCAAATGAACAAGCATACAGTCAAAGTAAAAACAAATTACCAGTTACCAATCTCTACAAGATGCTCATAGGAAAACAAGTTTCACAAAAATAAAGAAATACAAATACCAGCCATTTGAAATAATAAAGAGAAAGAGGCCAAACCTACAAAATTAGTTCTTTGAAATTAGATAAATTTAATTATTTTGCTTCATAGTTTTCTACCACATGCTGACTATGGTCATTAGCAAGGACTGTTTATTGGTGCCTAATCAACTACTGCTGCCCATGAATCACAGCTTTACTAATACTGACATTACTTAGCCATTTCTTTTCTAGTAAATTTTTTATATTTGTGGGAAACACTTCTTTAACTTTAAAACTGTCCAGTGATAACAATTCAAAATGTCTTATTTGAGCTGGACAGTACTTGGAACATATTGTATAAGAAGGTTTTGTAAATGATGTTGTAATGAAGCAGTTTCTTATGTACTATGAATGGCTAAGTTATCCAGAAAAGAAGTGTGCTGTGCGTGTTATGTCAGGAGGGCTCAAAGTTGTAATCACAGTGCTATACATAGGTATATATACATACAGGAATTCTCCGTTTACCTAGGTTTGCAGTATGTATCATCCGGTTATCTTTAGATTTGTGAGTTTACTGTCCCAGTACTCACTGGGGAAAAGGAAGAAAAATCTCTCTTGGTTTGTTTAGTGTTTATACTCCTTAGCATATTGGTAAATGGTTTGTAAGAAGAGCTTAACAGTGAAAGAATTTGAGATGATACCTAAAATATATCTGATTGAAAGTGTCAGATATGAAATTGCCTCTGAGGAACTGTAGGAAGATCTCATAGTACTCACTGGATAGGCAACCAAGTGGCAGACAAAATTCAGTAGTAATTAGTGCTTATGGGCAGGATCAGGCACTTGGGGTCAACTATGCACAAGCACTTGGTCACTTCATTCCCACAAACACCAAAGACTGTTGTATCAGCAAACCCTTTGAGAATCCAGGCCAAAGTAAATTGCCCAAGGTCACACAGACAGCCTGTGGCAAAGTGAGAGACTCAACACACTTTTGCTTAGCCTTCTTGCAACAACTTTCAGCATTAGGCCCTCTTTTTTGTCCTTCAGCACACTTAAAAATGGAGCCCATTTGCAATTATTCGTAGACACCAATAAAATTGCATGACACATAGCATTAAAGAAAGTCTGCTTCTATTTGTCTTCACTCCAAATAAAGTAAAATATCTTCCAAAGCTTTATTCTTGCTTGCAAGGTTCTTCCAAAGCCGTCTCAGCTGCACATTTCAGACTCAGTATTTAATACCAGTGATGCAGTTGAATTTCCATAATTCAGCTGTTCAATCAAGGTCCTTCACCTTTTTAAATGTGTAAGTCATAAATATGACAAAAAAAATACTGTATGCAATCTCTGCTGACTGAATTAAAAGTCTTAAAGAAACTTTCCATACTATGACGACTGTGAAGGATTTGGCAGAAATGGTGCTAACAATTAAAGCAGCCAGAAAGATTAAATTTGCTGATGACAGCTCATTTCTGAGATGGTTACAGCAAAAGTCTGATAAAAGCTTATCTGAAATTCACAGTTTTGATGAGGCTTCTGCTTGTACTAGGAGAAAATGAAACATTTTAAATAGCATGTGATCCTAAGGAAAGGTCTGCTTGTTACTGCAAAGGGAAGGCAGGCTGCAGTTAAGATTGTCAAGTGTTGCAATCCTTTGTTTTCTCAGCAGGTAAAATAAGTTAAAATTGTGTCTTGCAAGTGAAATCAAGGACAATTTCAATATTCATTAAAAGTTTTCAATGTTTAAACAAAGGTGGACAAAATAAACATCAAGGAGAGATATATTTGAGTCAACAGAAAAATAAATTCTTTCTTCATATATTTAATGAAAGACTCATCCTTCTCTGAGTACTGTGAATCCCTCAAAGCCAAACATAGTAATGTATTGAGTGGAACAGCCCTGCTGCTTCTCAAGTGCATTGGACATGTGAAGCATTATAAGAGAACCAGCTGAGCCCTGGTGTGTGCACTCAGTCTATATTAATTTGTATAGCTCTATGCGGTTCCAGTGCCAGCGTCCTGTACCACCAGATCTTTAACTCTATTTAAGACTTTGTGTTGGAAATGTTTAAAAAATGAAAATGTTTTTTCTGGTCCCTTGGACTGAGCATACATACAAGATTTTAAATGAGTCAAGTTTTTTCTTATGCTGCTTTGTGTGGGAAGAGTAATAGCACGGTGTACAGAAGAACAATTTCACAGATAAAAAACATGTAGGTAGATGCATGTTATTCCAGATGGTAACAAGGAGACCTTATAGGAAGGAGACCTAAGAATGAATTGATGAAGAATAACACTTTTGCACCCAGGGTATAAATTGGCAGTGGATTTCATTCTTGTGGGGCAATGATTTATTACAGTTCATAATGTTTTTAGATTCTTAAGTGGTTAATATATCCTCTAAACGGTGTTTATAATGGACTGACAGAAAAATATTGTATGTCTGTGGCAGAAATTAGCAGGAAATTTACTAAGGAGTATTCTTTCAATTCAGAGCAATGTCTAATTTAGAGACAATAGGTAGAGAACCTCTATGACCATCTCAGCTTTTCCCAAGGTTTTTTTGGGTTTGGGTTTTTTTTTTTTTTTTTTTGTACCCTTATCTTCCTGGCCTGTTTTACAAAACTAATCCTATTTCTGATCCAGGAAGGCAAACTTGCGCTTATTACATTTTGCCCAGAAGGACTGAAGAAAAGGAGGGAAGGGGCAAGAAGAAGAAGAAGAAAAGGAGGCAGCAGTCTCTTTGAAATTAAAACACTTTTTTTTTAAGCTCAAGCATATAGATACCACTTTCTTGTACTGCATTTTATATACGAGATTACTCATGCAGGGATTTAACTAGAAACATCTTTTATTAAAATCATATAAATAAAAACATGTCCTTCTGCCCTCCAGCATGTTTACAGATGCATTTATTTATTTTACAATATTCGATTTAATTAAAGATCTGCTGTTAGAGGAGTAACACTTTGTGAAATGCGTAGTTCCAAGATAATCTTGAGCAAGTTTGCAGCGGCACAACTGACAACTAAACTCACAGTCTGCACAGGTGATTTGTGCAGAAGTTAACTGTTGCACAGTTGTGTTATCAATTAAATGAGGGTTTACAAAGTCAGAATACAGTAAATTTGAATATCTTGGAGACTGTATTTTGATAGCTCCTTTCCTGCAGAAACAGAGTGATTTTATTTATGGGAAAGCAATTTATTTTATTCAGCACAGCTCAGCCAGAAATGGAAGAGGAAAATCTAAATGTGAATGTGAACTTTGGCTTATTTGGCCCTCCAGAGAAAACACAAGGAGGAAAATTTGAATGAGTAAAACTTTGTCAGAGCTCCTGATGTTCAGTTTTTTTGGCTGTGCTCTAGGACTGCCTTTGATTCATGAGTTAACTTATTCATGGTACCCATGTCCCTGTGGCCATTCAGTGCTCTGCAAATCTGATGCCTTTTCATTGGTATTTCATGACATATATCACCAATAAGGAGTTCATACTCTTTTTAGATATACAAAATATTCTATTTTTTCTATGAAGTTTTTATGAATGACTTAAAAAGTGTGACTTTCCTGTGGATAAAAGACAATTTTACTCTGTAACTTTGTATTTAGATTATTTTTTATTAAAAAAAAAACACAAATATGTGTAGTTTTCTGATTTCTATTTAGAGCTGATACATTTTAGATTAATTTGAAATAAATTTCCTTAGGGATATTTTTGGTTAAAATATTTATGGAGAAGAGAGAGATTTAGTCTTCTATATAACAAACTAAGGTTTTACTATGTTTATAAGAATTATTTTTAAAAATATTTGCCTGATTCATAATTCTATATTCTAATTCAACTTTGGAATTCATAATAATCTATCTGTAAAGTAATTGTGATTACAGTTTAAGAAGTAGAAAAGTAGAAGATAAAATTAATGCTCCTTGTGTAACTCTAGTCAAATATCTTAATGCATAGTAAATATTATGTAATGTTTAATTACAATATGTGTGTGATGTTTTGGGTGAGACCCTCCCAAAACCCCCACAGCGTCCGCAGCCCCCCTTCCTTCCCACCCCACCCCCCTGTACAAACCCAAGGGAGAAATGGAGAAGAGAAGAAAAGGGACTGAAATGCTGAAAATGAGCAGACCAAAGCCGTACGATTATACACACGTGTTTTAACACTTATATGCAACTAAAATACCATGTACACAGGATAAGAGACCCCAAGAAACCTCCCCCTGCCATGAAGGGAAATTAAAAATCCAAAACCAGCAAGAAAGCTAACAAGAGAAAATCACCACTCTCCTTTTAGATAGCACAACTTCACCAAGCAACCCCCGGTACTCCACACCACTCAGAATCCACAAGACCCAAACTCCTACACACAAGCAGACCGACAGCAGCACCACCAACTCCCAGGGCTCCCGGAAGAGAAGAGAGAGAGAGGAGTGTCTGACTCCCTGATTTATATTCTGATTTATGTAGAAAATCCCATGGAATACTGGGAGATGTAGTTCTTTCTCAGCCACAACCTGGTTATTAAGGAGGGTCTAAAAATCAAACACATCACAATGTGTTTGGGTTTCATTTTTTTTTCTTTCTACAGGAATCATTGTAAAAGAATGAAACATTCTCCATTTTTTTTCCACTAAACTAGATAAAAGGTTCATTTCTGAAAACTTCCTGGAAAAAATATAAGAAATGGGAATTTCATTAACCTAAGATAAAATCAGGCTAAATCAGATTTGTAAGTTTTCAAAACCAGCAAAACCCCCTCCAGAATGTCATCTTTTAATATATTGTTAGCCATTGAATTGAAATTGCTAGGCTGTAAAGTATATGTTGAAAAACATTGCAAGGCTTCTTCAGCAAATTTTCCACAGAAATATAAATTACTGATTTAGCTTCTTCATATGTCTTCTACTGTATCTCAGAAAAGTTAAAACAATAAATTATATTTGCAAGCTGGACTCGTATTAAAAAATGGTCAGATTTTTTCCTTTTTTTTTTTCAACTAGGAAAGGGCAACTGAAAAGTAGAACAGGAATATAAATTGTAAACTGATATTTCTGACAACTACCTTTGCACTTCAGTTCTTTTTTATAAAGGAAAGCACCATTATGTATCAGAATACAAAATGATGTTTATTTTACTACCAATTTGCATGAATATATGTGAACAGAAATATATAAAGTAGATATGCTTACAAACACCATTTTAAGCATTATATGATGGACATGCTCCTTTTGTAGTTTTTTGTTCATAAATGATAGCCTGGTAGAAAAGCAAATCCATATACCCATGAAAAAACGCAAAAACTTAACTTTTTAAAATTCATCAATTGACTTTGTTTCATAGCAGTGTTTTCAGAGAGTTTTTATTTACTCTTATTTCTGAATGGACAAACAACAACTCAACAGTCAAATGACAGATAATTGCATATGAATGAAATATCATTAATCAGTGTTAGTTGCTGAAATAAATATTTGCATCAGATTACTGACAGGCAACTGATATGAAAAATAGATTACAGCTACAATTTTAGTTTCTACTCAGGCTTGCAATTTATGGATTGCTACCACAGTAGACTCAGCACTGTTAATAACATTACAAAACTTTAGACTAAATTTTTACCCTCAGTATATGACACTATGATTGGAATAGTTCTCTTGTTAATGATGATGAATTAATATGGTAGCAGTAATAGTTTACTGACACCAAGGTAAAAAGAAAAAAAAAAAAGCCTCCTGAAAGGGATCTCATCATACTCATTGAAAATGCACTGTACAACAAACATTCTACCCATCAAATCCATATCTCTACAAGTCAGAGATACAGATATTGTGGGGGAACGTGTCAAAGGCTTTACAGAAATCCAGACAGATGACATCCGTTCATTTTCCTAAGTCCATTGCTATGGTTATCTGATCATAGAGAGCCACTACTTCAGTCAAGCAGAGCTTATCATTGTTGAAGTCATGCTGGTTGTCTTGAATCACCTCCATGTCCTCCATGTGCTTTAGTGTAGCTTCTAGAAGGATCTGTTCCATGGTCTTCCCAGGCATATATGTTAGGCTGACAAGTCAGTAATTCCCAGGGTCTGGCTTTCTACCCCTTTTAAAACTGGGGAGAATCTTACCCTTCTTCCAGTCACCAGGGACTTCTACTGGCTGCCATGACTTTGCAAATATTGTGGACAACGGCTTGATTGAGAGCTGCCTTGCAGAGAAGAACTTGGGTGCTGGTTGATGAAAAGCTTGACATGAGCCGTCAATGTGTGCTTGCAGCCCAGAAGGCCAAACGTGTCCTGGGCTGCATCAAAAGACGTGTGGTCAGCAGTCTGAGGGAAGTGATTCTGCCCCTCTGTCCCTCTTTTGTGAGACCTCATCTGGAGTATTGTGTCTAGTTCTGGAATCATCAACATAAGAAAGACATGGAACTGTTGGAACAAGTTCAGAGGAGGCTACAAAGATGATCCAAGGGCTGGAGAACCTTCTATATAAAGACATCCTGAGAGAGTTGGGCTTATTCAGCCTGAAGAAGAGAAGGCTCAGTGGAGACCTTATAGTGACCTTCCATTACCTGAAACAGGCATACAGATTGGGAGGGACTTTTTATAAAGGCATGAAATGATAGTACTAAGGGGAATGGCTAAAAATTCCTAAAATTGGAGGGGCAGATTTAGGTTTAGACTTGGCATAAGGAGGAATTCACAATAAGGGTGCTGGGGTCCTGGCACTAGTTGTCCAAGGAAGTTGTGGCTGCCCCATCCCTCATAGTGTGTAAGGACAGGTTGGATGGGGCTTAGAGCAGCCTAATCCACTGGGAGGCATCCCTGACAATGGCAGGGGGTTGGAATTAGGTAATCTTCAAGGTCCCTTCAAATTTAAGCCATTCTATGATTCTATGATTAGAAAATTCTGTTTACCTACTTCCATGAAATTTAATACAAGCAAAACTAATTTTTTTCTGAAATTTCTAATGAAAATTTAATTTTTATTTTTGTCTCCAAAACAGTAATAAAGATAGGCCATTTGAACAATGTGTATTGTAATGTCATAAATAAATGATAATTAATTACAATATCAAAGACAAAAATGTCTTTGAAAATACATATGTATTTCCTTTCTTTTTTATTGTTTCCAAATACTATTGATGAATGCATTGAGTTCAACTTGGTTGACATTATTTTCCCATATTGAAAAAGAGATTTGCAAAAATAAATACTCCAAAATGTCAGTCTGTTGCTTTATTAGATTGGACTACAAACAAATAAACAAACAAATAAATAAATAAACAAATAGGTAGGTAGGTAGGTAGGTAGACAGACAGACAGACAGACAGACAGACAGACAGACAGACAGACAGATAAGCTAAAGAACTTAGGCTGTCATGTTTTTCCTCTATTTTCCCAAATTTTATACTTAGTTTGAACTTTTCCTTTTTTATTTTCACTGTATGTTTTTGGGGGGTTTTTTAAAGTATTTTCTCCTTTATGTTTTAATACTTCATCACTTTCCCCTTTCTTTCCAGTTGTAAATGGTAGAATATAAAGTAACATAAGGATTTAGACACTTCATTACTTTCTGGACACAGATGAGATTTTTGAACAATTAGAAGTATCAAGACATTCTGTAGCAGATTGGTCTTCATACTGCATAATTTTTCTTATACTGACAAATTTGTAAAGCTACAAGTAGTTAAGAAGAGGAAAGCAGACAGAAAATCAGAAAATTCTAACGAGTTGCAATGCTATCCATTTTTGTGTGCTCCGTTAAAATAAAATGCGTATTAGGAAGAAAAACTTCAAAATAATGATCTAATTATTTTTTTCATCCATTTAAGCATGAAAAGAAACTAAAAGTTTGCTTTAAATAAAAATGTATAAATATCACTTAACGTCTAGTCTGTGGTTCCAAGGTAAGAGAGAAAAGACAGATGAATGTATTACTCTGAAGAATTCTTGGGAGAACAAGTAGAACTCTGCATCTGCTGTGTCCATGAAGTTAGAAGTGGGTAAAGGTCTATATCCATCTGTTTGTTGGAATGGGAAAGGAAAGAGTTACAGTATTTTTAACTTATTATATGATAGACTTGCTAATGAAGAACAAAAATGCACTAAAAATTTTTTTTATATTTTAAATTCATATCTCATTTGTTGCTCCTATAAAATCTCTTCCAGACCTTTGTAGTGTTCAAGGGTATCAATTACTGACATGCTATTATACAGCTTCATTGAATTGTTACTATTTTCCCCAGATAATTCAGCATGTGAGTTTTGGTTTGTTTTGCCTTTCCCACTCCATCCTCAGCCTCATATAATTGGCATTATGTTCATATATTCATGACTTGATATTTTTTGTTTTTGTTTTTTTTTTTTTTCTGCAGTGTAACATTCTAAGATACTGTTGAAGAGGAAAGAATATAGAAACTTCTACTAACAATGCTAACTAAAAATTAAAAAAAAAACATACCTACAAAATTTTCATTTTTTTCTTAATATATTTTAATGGGCTAATTTCTTCCACCTGTAAAGCTACCTCTGTAGCTTTTCTGTACTACTACAAAATACAGCTTTGCAGGTTTTTTTCATCTGCATTAGCAACATTTTCCTGACATAACAGCATATCTGTGCTAATAAACTAGTTTTCAAAACCATTGAGTTCATCACTTTCTCTTTTTCAATTGCATATGTTCTTAATTTTTTTTTAATATGGCCAGTGCATAAAAAATTATGGAAAGTCAATAACTTATCTATAATAATAAATTATGTCCAAAGCTCAGAAACTTTACAGGGCTTTGATCTGTTAGAGGGTTGAACCTCATTTGGAGGACTGACAGCAAATATTACCCTTCTCTTGATTTTCACAGCTGATACAATAGAAGACCAGAGCTCATATAATACATGATTTCCCAAGCTCCCAACCTCATGGATAATTGTTGCCCAGAGGGGAAATTTCTTCCCAGTCTACCTCAGCAAATGGTAGGTTTATATCACAAAACATGAGGATTTATGCTCCAATCTATTCCACAGCACTATCAGACTCGAAAAACTTCATTTGAGGAGCAGAGTTAATGTGCAGTTAGCAGTTTTACTGTATCTCACCTATTTGTCCTGAATTTAGTGAGATCTCCTAAAAATATAAGTAGAACTGGAGCAAGCAGGCTTTTAACCTTACTGAAACCAAGCAAAGGAGGAGTTACAACAGCAGTATAAGATCTTATCTTAGTGCTTCTTATATCCTCACAAGGTCTATCTGTCTGTTGTTGGTCATCCTAACAGTGTGGATCAATATATATTAAAAGTTAGACAGTGAAAAACCTATAAAGTTTATTTACAATCATAGAAATACAGACCAGTTTGGACTGGAAGGGACCCTTAAAGTTCATTTAGTACAAACCCTCTGCAATAAGTACAGACATTTTCAACTTGATGTGCTTGCTGAGAGCCTCATCCAACCTGACCTTGAGAGTTACCAGGGATGGGGCTTCTACCACTTCACTGGGCAACCATGTCCAATATTTCACCACTCTTCTGATAAAAATTATTCTTCCTTATATCTAAATCTATCCTTTTTAGTTTATGACCATTGTCCTTTCTACTGCAATGAGGTCTCCCTGGAACCTTGACTTCTCCAGGCAGGACAATTCCAACACTCGGTCTTTCCTCACAGGAAAGGTGTTCCACTGCTCGGATCATATTTGTGGCCCTCCTCTGGACCTGCTCCAACAGGTCCTTGTCTTTTCTGTGCTGAGACCTCCAGAGATGGACACAGTTCTGAGGTGGGGAATCACTACTGCATAGCAAAGGGTGAGAATCACCTTCCTTGACCTGCTGATCACATTTCTTTTGATGTAGCCCAGAGCACAATTGGCTTTCTGGGTGGCATGTGCACATTTTAGGCACATGTACAGCCTTTCATCTCCCAGTACCCCTAAGTTCTTCTCATCCTTCAGCATGTATTGATAACTGGACTTGCCCTAACACTTTTTGTTGGCATGAGGGCTGTGCAAAGATGTATTTAAAGGAATGCTAGTAGTACATTATGTAAACGACTAAGATTGGCATGGGGGCATGCATTTCTAATGACTGCATGGGATCAACATGAGGACACACCTACTTAATCTGGCTGAGTAACAAAAGCATTGCAAGTGTGTTTGTAAGTTTGCCACAGATGCTGATTTGCTTTTGAAGCAGCCTTTGAATTGTTACAGCAATGATTTCAGAGGCTGATCTAATGCACTGAAGACTGGTCCACAGTGACCATATCAAATGTTTATTACAGAAGAGTCATCTCCACTGTGTTTCACAACCTAAAAGCAAAATGTCTGCTATGAATCAGCCACGTGTACTACCTTTAGAATCAATGGAAAGAAACAGGCAATTAATTCCATTCCTAAACAGTAAATGGAATGCCTGATCCTTTTAAGGGGATTTCTATGCCTGTTTGCTACAAGATGAGAAGAATCACAGACTAAATTTAAATTAGTAAAACTTAAATGAGATGAATTCTCATCAAATATTTTGTTGAACTAATTGCCTGAAAATATTTGCCTAGATACTAGATCTTTCCAGAATCTCATTGCAGTCAGGAATGCATCTTGTAAACTGCTACCTAAGAGAATTGGAAATAGAGTCTAAACTGATATATACAACAACTTTAAGCTTAATCTTACTAGGTATCTGACTTTAATAACAGCAAAGCAAATCTGATTTTGCTCACTTTCTTCATTTCACCCCTGCTGAGGATGGCACCCAGCCATCTGCGATACTACTGAGTTGGAAAGCAACCAATTCAAGATTAACTGAACAAGATGAATCTGGTAAGAAGCCACCACAGGACTTTTGTCACCTTTTGAGCTTTTCTAACCTCAATGGTCTCTAATTTTATTATACAATGTATAAGGGAAGAAAGCTTGCTAAAATAAGATGAAAGGCAACATCAAATTTGCTTGGAAAGAATACACTGTATGTAAGACATTGACTGATTTTTATTGGCCTATTTCTCTGAAAGTTAGCAGAATCCAGGAGGTCAAATCTGACTTTCTCTGCTAGGACAAAAAAAAAACAGTTGTCAGAGAGGTTTGTAATTAATAATAGGCTTATTATGTTTGAAAGCTAGTCTCAGAATGAAAATTGAAGTAACACGATGGTAAAGCTCACTGTCAAAAAGCTCACATCCTAAACCAGACTGAATCAGTCCATTGCACAGCTTTTCTCATTATAGGTTCTTCATTTGGATCACTTTTACAGGATGTGATAGAACCACATTTTCATTTAAGTTCCACTGCAAACCAGCTTGCTAGGCCTGTGTGGAAACTTTAGACAGTTATAGTGACAGTAGTTACCAACATCAATTCATTTCCCCATCTCTAATCTAAGGGGGAGGTTATTTTCATTTAAGAAAAACACATTGAAATGTAAAATTCTGCATCCCAGAGAACTTTCCTTCTTTATTAATAATATGCTGTTACCCACTCTGTTAATCTGTATTCAAACAACACACATGCCAATTTACCTTACTTGGTTTTTTTGGCAACTCTGCTTACCTCATAAAATCCTGACATATCCAAACAAATCAAATTGATTGGTGATTGCTGCTTGATTGTCAACACTGATACAACACAGATGAGTCCCTGTTGAATCTAGTGTAGCATTCAAAACTTCAAGTTTGTTTTCTGTGACATATGAATCCTCATTAACTAAAAAAAAAAAATATAAAAAAGTCTTCTGTGTCTTCACACAGAAATTCTGCTCAGTTTTCAAAACTAACAGCTGCCACTGCACTTCCTGCAAATGCAAGATATTATAGTCAACACCTGGGGGGTTTTAACTGCAGTTTCCCACATATTGTGGTCTTCAGATTACAAAAAGCAGTAACATCCAGAGACATCATTGAAGACCAGCCACTGTATGGGCCACTGCCCTGAAGAAAGTCCTGTTTAAGTAGAGGAAGTCTATTTATATCTTCATGTTTTGCAAACAGAGAAGTGATGAGGTGATGAAGGAAGTGTCCTTGTGTAGCAGAGAAGGTTTTACTGCTTCTGTCCGCCCCTTTTCTCATACGCCCTGCTAAGTGTGAGCCAAGTAAGCTAACAGGCACCAGGTCACCTCTTTTCTGTTATTAGCTACTACTAACTAAACACGGGCAGGGTTGTGGGAACCTGCCATCAGAAAGGGGTACTCATAATATTTTTGTCCAAGAGAGAGAAGCAGCTTTAGCTCTTGCTCAGTAATTTAGTTCCAAGAAAAGGAATAAAATGAAAGGCAAGGTATTATAATCGCTATGAAACTTTGCACTGTCCTGGTTGTGCACTCTACACTTAAAGGAGTGTAGTTAGAATGAATTTCTCCTCTCTCAGCCTGTGGAGATGTTTGTCTTCCCTTAGCAAGAATAACAACAGCAGAACAAATTAGTATAGTAGTCTGAGGTGGTATCCTCCTTTTAACATACATGTTCAGGATAAATGTCCCAATACCAGACCTAGCCTGAATCTAACTTTCTTCCAATTTTTCTTGAATTGTTCCTTTCCCTAAGGAAATTTTTAAATTATTATTTTGATGGGAAGTAGAAGAAAGAAAGATATATTCTTGATTCCTTTTCCAGTACACTGTGGCTGCTGAGTACATTTTTGTGCTACGAGTAAGGGCAGTCTTTTTCAATCAAGTATACTCACTGGAGGTGTATTTATGCTGGATAATTATGTTTACAGTTATTTTAAGATAAGGTTCATCATGGAATTCTATCTTCTTGTAAATCTACAATGACACCTCCATTATCTCAAACCTTACAAAGATGTTTGGAAGAAGATTTTTACAGGCACTGATAGGGGATTGTGTTAGATTATCAATAAAAATACCAGATTCCCATCTATATGTTTGGAGGTTTTTCCCATGTGGATTACAGTTTTAGGGTTTTTTATTTTTTTTTTTTAAAGAAGGAAAAAAAAGAATTTTTCAGAAATATAAAGGAGGAAATAAGAGGGACAAAGTTTTGGCTTTCATATATTACGTGCATTGTCCTTTCTGTTTCTTTAAATTAGAGATTTAGCATGATGAGTTGTTACTTTCATAACTAAGTAATCAGTAAATGTGTAACTGATTTATAATATCCCAGTTGTACTGCACTTGTTAATTGATAAACAAAAGAACAGGAACAGTGGCTTCAAGGTTTTATGCTTAACATACTCTTCGGAGATCTGGAGCACAGGAGTATTTTTATTACTGGTTCTACTAGACCTCCTAAATGACCTTGAACAATTCACTTTAATTTTATGCCTCAATTTCTGTCATGTCAAATAAAGAAGATAACCACAAAAGGAAGGAATTACGAAGGTAAATTTGTGTAGACATGTAAATTGTACAAACTGGGACGATGAGGACTGTGGGGTGACTTCACAGGGATAAATGGCATTCAATGGAAAGGGCATAGGTAATTGCCGTTTCTGTGCTGGAGGTGGAAGAATCTGGTGACTGTCACATCTTTCAGCTTTGCATGCAGTAGCAATGCACATTTTGTTTAGTTTGGAGATAGTATAGCCATATTGCTTTGAGAAGACAACTGTTACATGTAGAGGATTGAATCTGTGTTATCACACAGCTGGGGTCAAGTAAACCATGACATCATGAAAAGATATTTCTGTTGTGAAGTATTTCTTTGTTATGATCTGTGGTATGAAAAACAAAGGAGGAAAAACTAGCATGAAACAATGAACTCACCCTATTGGCTCATCTGAAGAAAAACACATCTGAATTTAGCAAGGTCAGAACTTGTCCCTGCTGGCACCTGTCAAGCTTATTTACTAGTTCAGACAGCATCAAGGAGTGAAGGGATGGGGCAGATGGTCAGTGGTATGCAAGAGAGAGGTTGAAATCATTAATAGAGTTTAAATTTTTCAGATGAGCTCTTGGAGATAGACTGTGATTTTAGTAATACAGTTCATCTCACTACACCTCACTTCACCTCACCAAGCCTGGGTTCTTCTCAAGGTTATTCTCACTTCTCAGTAGTGTGGTGTATGATCCACATCCTGGGTACTTATCAGGAGTAGATCAGACATGACCACATGGACTCCATCTATAAAACAAGGAACTATTAATATTGTTGTTGTTGTTATTATTACTGTTGTTGCTGATGTTATTTTTAGCACCCTATGTCTCTGATGTGGCAGAGGTCTGAAAGTGTTGTATGAACACAAATGAGATGTATTTAAAAATGTAGCAAACCCTCCCACATGCTCAAAATACTGTTGGGAGCTGCCTTTTTATTAGATTTCAGATTCTTCTTGCTGACATAAAACAGTCACAGTAAGAACCTTTCTCAAGATAACTCTGCACTTTCTTTTCTGTCCTGGCTAGAAACAAGAGATGCAATAAAATAGAAACAACCAAGAAAAATAAAAGCTAACTGAATATTTCACAACTCTTAAAGGTTTTCATTCAAAGTTAGGTACTTCAGAACATGCAAAGATTTTAGGGAAAAATGAAGCTATTTGTATACTTTTTTCTACATATTAGCTAAAATTACTTTGGAAATGGCTGACTTTACTAATGCTATTGTTTCTTGTTTTACATGACTCTCACTTGCATTGTGAGGTCACTAATGTAGCTAACAGATGGTGTGGCAGGACTAGCAGCCATGAGGGATAGTTTACCAACAAAAGAGGAAATTATTTTCAGGATTTCCCTTGCAAATTGCAGGCTTNACTTTTGGACAGACCTCATATTCTTGACTTCAGCCTCATGGCATTTTGTTTGTGGATGAGAAGTCCAACACTAATAACTAATCTATTTTACCACCTCCTCCTGGATTGTATTAGGGTTATAGCTTTGGAAAGCAAGTAACACCACCTGGGTTATCTCTGTTGCCTATACCTCGAGTGGCTCAGGGTGTTATTATGGAAGACATTTACTGATCTCTGAATTGTTGTCAGTCTTTGTTTCTGACCACACACTATCAAGTGTTATTTAGCAGGTGTGCCACTAGAACACAACAAAATCTATCTAAAAGGAGATACTGCTAGTGACCTTAAGATTTAATGTGCTAAATGGAATAGTGAATCTTATGGCAAAGTGTTGCAGCAAGCTTCCAAGAGCCATGATGCTGGTAGCATAATGACACGATAGGCTGCTAGAGTAGCCATTTTGCATCTAGTGTTAGTTCACATGCTGCTTTCACTGCAAGAAGCTGTTCGTCACAGGATGAGGAATCTATTCTTTAAAAAATATCTGTTGAGAATTTATTACCTACTCTTACATTACAACTGCAGAAATTCATCCAGGCCCAGATATTTAGCCCAAATCAAATGTACAAGAATTCATACTTGTATCTGAGACTTGAGCTTGTAGAATCAACAAAGCACTACGCAACAGGCTGCAAAACAGGGAAGCTGAGCATTATCTAAAAGATAGGGACCTACACTTTTGGAGAAATTTATTACTGAAGTGAAGTGTCAAAGTAATTAACTGTGCTCCTTCCTAAGGTTTCTAAATTCAGTTCAATTTTTTCTTAAAAATCTTTCCTGGAGGTGAAACTGAGCCTTGCCAGAATATACTGATGTCATGTGTGAGATGTACGCCTCATCACTGAACATGCCATGAAGCTTTATATTACACCAGCATTAGCATAGAAATAACTGCATGACTTCATTAGTTATGCAGATCAATCACTGACTCGTTCTAGTAGGTTTCTGTAGGGGACTTCATAACTCACCTGTTCATAAAACAGTAAAAAAAAATTTCCACTGTACACCTCTAGATGTCCTTTATCAGAAAAAATTTACTGTGTATGGAACCCATGATCTGAATATAATTTGATTCATTCAGTGTCAAATCTTATTGTTATGTTATTTATTGTACTTAGTTCAACCAGTAATGTAGGCAATGCTAACCCCATCACAGGTCATCAGAGATCACTGTACTGTTTCATATAGCTATAACTACAAGGAAGTAAAAAAGAATAATAAAAAGTGCTTCCTCAGAAGGAAGTGCTTGTTTTGCCTGATGGCACTGTCAAAATAGCTAAGCCAATATTAACCAACTAGAAAAGGAGGAGAAGAGTTTGAGGATTTAGAACACTAGTTTTAAGCAATGTATTTCTGTAAGGCCTTGGGTAGGCGAATAGATTTGATTACACCTCTGTCTGCTAAAGACAGAATTAAATACTGTATTTAATGAAGGACTGGAATATCTACCTGAGGAACTTCCCTCTCAGCTTTTATCCAAACAGGATAATGACAAAAGAATAAAAAACACGTATCACTCCTTTCTTTCTCTATAAAAGGGTTTACTTTTTAGTTCAAAGTATCATTATACTGAATGCCCTCAGGCAAAACTTTCATAAAATATGTGCATGTGTAGAACCTGGAATCATTTGAGTAGCGTCTGAACATGTTCCAAATTGCATTGCAATTAAATCTGGTGCCAGGTGCCTAATGCTTCGGAGCACCAGTACTCTCAGCGTCACCCACAAAAGCCAGAAAACATCTACTCACTTTTTGACTTACCTAGCTGCCATTTCACTCTCAAGTGTATTTTACCAAGGAAACAATATACCAGCAGCTCAGCAGTTTTAGTGTGGAAGATGTCATAAGTTGCCACTTACAATGGAGACAAAGAATTCTCAGAATGTTGTGAGCACAATAAGAGCACTACTATACCACAGAGCCAGATATCATTACAAAGAAGAGAAAAAAAATCTAAAAAAAGAAGAAAATATTTTGACTTTTTAATCTATTCTTATACTCTAGCCAACAGTAACATTCAGGAATACTACAAATGTCTGAAAACTGGGACACCCCATAATCTATAATTAAGCAGTTAATATGCACAGGTAAAGACCATGGGTTTAGGAAATGGTCACACTATTTGTTTAAATTTAAATTTCTGGTGAAGCTATCACTGTTGTCCTCCCTGTTCTAGAAAGTAAAATGAGAAAAAGAAAGCATAATAGAATAAAAGGTCAGATTATTAAAAAGCAAGTCTGATAACTGCATATCTTTTGTTTTGTTTGCTTGCACTGACACATGAAAAAAATGCAGGCAAACATTTCCTACCAAAAATTCTGAGTGCTTAGATGTTTAAAAAATGTTTTGATGATAAATCTGTAACTAGATAAAAAGTCTACAATTTTAGTGATATATTTAGTACTTTCAAGTCTTGTCCCTGAAAAGATATTTCTGTTCCACTCTGTGTGCAGAGGTATGCATTGGAGAATGAAACATCACTGCATGTTATATATAAAATAAATGAAATAGCTTGTCCATTTGTAATACATGTTTGTAGAAGGTACAATTCAGGCATTAAAGACTACACTCTCACTGATAAAATAAAGAATCAAAAGAAAGGCTGAAGCACTGTATGTAATCATCAATATTATTTAATTATTCTCTTGCTTATGGTAAATTTTGAATTGTGATGAGTAGTCTGCTCCCAGGCAGTCCCTAGGCAGTGGTTCAAAGGCAGAAATTAAACGGATTGTTCCTAGGAGGCAGCATGAGGAAGGACATCTTGTTTTAGGGTAGGCACACATGAAAAGCAACATTTAGTGGTAATTCCTCTATATGAGAAAATTGGTCCTGATCCTGATCATTTCTAAATTAAAACTGCCAGAAGGACAATAATCTTAAGTTCAGCCATGCCACGAGTGGCCAAAAATTGTGCTACTCCTTACAGTGATGAGACAACAGCTGTCAGGAAGTAATATGTCAGTCCTGATGTGAGGCTAGGATACTAAATAAGTACAGAGTCAAATGACTGCAAGACAGCCAACCCCTAGTACTGTCACAGTTGTCACTTTGAACTCACTCTGCACTGCAACCACATGTGACCTGATCTGACCTCACACTTGCTGGGCTGCTTCTCTCCTTTGCAAAGTTGCCATCCTCCCTAGAATTCAACCAGCATCTGCACTTCCATTTGTATTCATTTGGTTAAGCCACTGCATATCATCTCGTAGCTAATCCTCTTTGCTGCAGAAGATTACTAATTTGTTCAATGAGCATAACCCCAAATCTTTAGTGAAGTTTAACATTGGTTTATTTCAGAAAGTATCTATTTCTAACTGATTACAGGAGAAAGTTTCATTAAAATGAATATATTAGACTTATTAGATTTTTTGCATTACCTCAAAAAAATTCTGTTCAAATGAAACCTGAAATTAAGCCATAATAACTTTTAAAGTTCTTATCAAAGCTGAGGAGTATCAGTACCATCATCTCATCTTGATAGGACTCTGCGTATCTCTCTGAGCTGGGAATAATGCTTAGGACAGGACTGAGGTATAGAGTTCTTAGTTGAAGAAAACTTTTCAAACTTAATCATAGAATTGTAGAATCATAGAATAGTTACGGTTGGGAGAAACCTTAAAGATTATCTGGTTCCAATCCCCCTGCCATGGGCAGGGACTTCCCACTAGATCAAGTTACCCAAGGTTCATTCATAAATGAACTTTAGAAATTTATTGAATGTAGACCATATTTTCACATCAGATAATTGGTGAAGTCCAGTCTCTGTAGGGTGTCTTTATTGGACAGTATAACACTATCCAAAATATCTGAAAAAAAAATAAATTAACATTAAAAATAAAACACTGAGTTGAATAGTAGATATTATAGCCTAACTGCCCATTCTTCTGTGGACTTACAGTCTCTGATCCTCAGTATAATGTTTTTGGTACTTTTCAGTTTTCTCTTAAGTGTCTAGTCTTGCCATTTTCATCAGATGTTCTCTTATCCTCTCTGATCTTGCTTTTCAATACCAGCTCCAGAATGAGACCATATTCCATTCCAACTGTTTCTGCTGTTGTTACTCTTAACATTTTTTTTGTCAAATAATATCACAGAATGTCTGGAAAATCAATGTTTAATAAGTTACAGTAAAGTTTTCAATTTCCTGTCATCTGCTTTAATGTACATGTGTACCCTGTCATTTCTCATCACCTACTAAATCCATCTTGTTATCAGCAAGGTAAAACTTAATGTAGAACTAACTCTTTCCTAGGTGACCTTAAAACATACACTACTAGGGATGCATTGTAGAAATGTCATTCTTTTTTTACAAGGAAGGTGACAGGAAACAACTTGGAAGCAGAAGCACAAAACTTCAGCAAGGGCTTTCATGCTTGGGTAAATAGCCCAAACAATGAGAAAAAAACTCCAACCGAAACTATGTAGGCAGAATAAATTAATTATGTCTGTAACTATGTAATCACTGTGTATCAAGAGACGACTTCTTTGCTTCTGTGTGGCAAAAGCAGAATGCTAAATTTGAATCAGACTGGGTCTCATAGCACTGTCTAAGGATATGACCTCTAACTTTTATTGCTATCACTTTTCTATGCATTTTTCTCTTTAGTGACTTAACTAATTGATAGAGAATGTGAACAATTATTTACTGCAACACTTTCCCCAAACCACTGTGCTTTAAGATGTTCAATGTAATAAAAGCTTGAAGAGGGGTGAGAAATTAGAAGGTGGGGGGGAAAAGTAAATTAAAAGGAGTTGCAGTGTCCTGAGGAGATTAATCCAGTCATCTGTCTGCATCTAAGCAGTTCCACTAGTCCATTTTTGACATTGCTATACTGTCGATACCCTTCGACCATTGCAAGATTGCTGTGGAAAGTAACTCTAAAACCAAAACAAGTAATGTAGGGCTGCAGACCTCTTGAAAAAGAGTCCTTGTCTCATGCCTCCACCATCTGAATGTTTCATAGGTCAGCCACTACAAGTCATTAAATCTCACCAGACCCGAAAGGACGGCCTATAATAAAGTATGAGGACACCGAAACAGTAATGCTGGCACTCAGCCCATAGCTTTATTTTTATAGTGATTCTATCAGAAACTCGTTACTTTTGGTTGCACTTCCCTTTTCTTCTTCATTTTAGTAGCTTTAAATATAATTGCTGGAGCAAACAAATGTCTACTTGCCCAGATGTGCGGAAGTCTTAGGTCAGCCTTTTCGCATGCATAAAACTCTCCAAACCCAGATTTAGAGAGGACTTGGGAGATGGAAGAAGCAGAAAAGTAGTGAATCTGGGAACAAGGGCCAACCCACTCATCACAATCCTGAAGACGTTAAAAAGACTGTGAACTCCCACGTAGATTTCTGCATTCAATTCATTACCAGTTGGTACTTAGAGATAACATTATGGAAGTTTTTGTTTCTTCACTTGGCTTTAATTGCCTTCCTTATTAGAATTTATCTTTCTGATATGGCAAAATATTATTTCAATAGATGCTGCAACATTATGCAAAAGGAGTTGAAAATTATTTCCCATAGAACATTATTAATGAATGTTTACAGGCTTCAATGCAAGCAAATTAAAAGGCTTAGAAGATACCTTTTTTGAGAGCCCTATTCAACGCAGTAGTTTGAAATAAACTAAGCTTCATATTTGCAACTTTTCTTTTTTTTCCCTTCCTCTAGAATATATGAAACTGTTCTTCAAATGCTAACTAATCTAACCAATTTTGTATTGAATCATGAATGCATTTTAATTCACTATTCAAACTATTGTAGCAAGGAATATTTCTGCATCCCTAGCAATATGTTAAAAGAAGACTTTTTAATGCTTTAAAAAAAAAATCTTCAATTTCTTTCGTGCAGTCTGATTAAAATCCAATTAATTACAAACACAATTAAACCTTTCTACTACAGTTTACAGAAGGACTGATGGAAGTAAAGTTGTCAATCAAAGATCCAGTAGGGAGTAGTAACTTGTCATCTCCATAACTTTTAGTGAATAGAAATGTGAAGCTAAAAAAGGACATTAAGTACATTGTCAAATGTAAGTTTATTAGCAAATATCTCACTTCTTTGATTGTTGTTCTGCTTATAATCAGATCAATAAAATGTTGTTTATATTGCACCTTTCTTGACAGAGTCATCCTGTGGTATTTCAAAATAATAAATATACATATATAAAAAAAAGACTTTAAAAAACCCAAGAAAAATCAAATTAAACATCAATGTACAATCCAATCTCATTGTAAAATCAGTTCTGCCAAAGAACAATTTGATGACATACCTATTTTTTTAGAATTCTTTTTTATTGCTATTTTGAAATTTTATAAA
Organism: Piaya cayana; assembly: GCA_013389865.1. NCBI lineage: Eukaryota > Metazoa > Chordata > Aves > Cuculiformes > Coccyzidae > Piaya > Piaya cayana. The sequence goes on along the minus strand of WAAB01007217.1, from coordinate 70,672 downwards.
CCCATTAAAATGCATAATGGTAATAAATAGCAAATAGATAATATGCACAATATATAGTAGACTTTCCCTCAATTATGAGTGTTTATCATCAGAAATCAGTGTTGTCCTGCTGAAGCTAAAACAAATAATGCTTACTGGAGATTGGATCCATTTCTTGTTAAAACTTAAAAACCCCAGTTTTTCTTCCCTATCACATGGAGGTTCGGTCTTGATATTTGTTGAAAGTGAGATATTACTTTAGTTTTGTGTGGACATGATTGAAAATCCCCCAGAGGGTATAAATGGTACTTCTTCTCTGGTGGGAAAGTAAACTTGCTTTTTATGCAATAAGTTAGTATTTAGAGCATTTCTGTATGCTCATTACTCTTATCCATCCACAAGAAAATAAATTGGATCAAACACGTCTTAGGTCCTAAAATACTAGTCCAGGTACTCAGCTATAGGCTATGAAGGAACAAGTGTGGCACAAGGCAGGAAAAAACAGATGAAAGGAAGCAAGTATCTATCCCTGGTTTTGGAGGTGTGTTGGGAAGAAAAGACACAGCAAGGAGTAAGCTTATCTTGAAGTTCAGCAGAAAATTCCATCACCAAACTAGTGCATGCATCCTTTCAGTTGATGAAGGAATTAATGTAATCACCAGTCTTGCGTGCATGTGGTATGACCTTTCCTTTTTAATTATTAAGCTATTGTCTTTAGCCCTGCTTTAAATTGTAATAGGCATAAAATAAATGTTATCTTCATCTGGTGCCAGTGAGTGGATAAATTCAAAACATCTAGGGAACACAAAACCTGAAATTCCACAGGTGTGTTTGGCAGGGATCTACAGAATAACTGGGACTGAACTGTTATGGTGCTATCTCTGAGCCCACCTCAGGCTTACCAAAATATTGTGGGTATCTCAGAGTTAGAACAGGTGAAGCCCAGGTGATTCTACAGTCTTATCCTGTGAGAAAAAAAGAAAAGAGAGAAGAAACGAGACTATTTCACCTGGAAGTGACCCCTCATGAAAAGCTAGTCTATCTACCCGACCAATTCAAGGTTAAAGCATGTTGTTAAGGGCATTGTCCAAATACCTCTCAAATGCTGACAGTCTTTGTGCATTGACCTCTTCTCTAGAAAGCCTGTCCCACGGTTCGATAACCCTCTTGGTAAAGAAATAATCCTAGTGTCTAGTTTAAACATCTCTAACACAGATTTGGACCCAGATGAGGGCTCTAGAGCACAAGTCTTATGACACGCTGCTGAGGGAAATGGAACTGTTAGGTCTGGAGAAAAGGTGGTTGGGGAAACGTTGTTACTCTTCACAACTACCTGAATGCAGGTTGTAGTGAGGCAGATGTTGGTCTCTGCACAAGTAACAACTGATAGGAGAAGAAGAAATGTCCTCGAGTTGTGCTGGGGGAGGTTTAAGTTAGAATCATAGAATCATAGAATCACCAGGTTGGAAGAGACCCTCCTGATCATCGACTCCAACCATTCCTATCAAACACTAAACCATGTCCCTCAGGATCTCGTCTGCTTGGGCCTTAAACACCTCCAGGGAAGGCAAATCAACCACCTCCCTGGGTAGCATATTCCAATGCCTAATCACCCTTTCCATTAAAAACTTCCTCCTAATCTCTAGACCTAGATCTCCCCTGGCAGAGCTTGAGGCCATTCCTTCTTGTCCTGTACCCTGTCACTTGGGAGAAGAGTCCAGCACTCTCCTCCCTACAACCTCCTTTCAGGTAGTTGTAGAGAGCAATGAGGTCTCCTCTCAGCCTCCTCTTCTCCAGTATAAACAACACCAGCTCTCCTAGCAGTTCCTCATAAGGCCTGTTCTCCAGCCCCTTCACCAGTTTCGTTGCTCTTCTCTGGACTCACTCCAGAGCCTCAACATCCTTCTTATGGTGAGGGGCCCAAAACTGCACACAGTATTCAAGGAGCGGTCTCACCAGTGCCAAGTCCAGAGGGAGAATAACCTCCTTGGACCTGCTGGTTACACCATTTCTGATACAAGTCAAGATGCCATTGGCCTTCTTGACCACCTGGGCACACT
>WAAB01007217.1:34493-68519 GCA_013389865.1 Piaya cayana | reverse complement strand
ATTTACTACCATTCTCTGGGCCCGGCTATCCAACCAGTTTTCTACCCAGGAGAGTGTGCACCTGTCCAGGCCGGAGGCTGACAGTTTCTGTAGCAGAATGCTGTGAGAAACACAGTTGGATATTAGGAAAAAAAATATTCATTACAAGGTCTGTCAAGCATTTGAAAAGACTACTGAGGGAAGTTTGCTTGAAGTTTGAATTACCATCCCTGAGGGTATTTAAAAGACATGTAGATGTAGTTCTTAGGGACATGGTTTAGTGGTGGTCTTGAGAGCATTAGGTTTATGGTTGAACTAAATGAGCTTAAAAGTCTTTTCCAATCTAAATGATTCTGTGATTTTATGGTGCTGAAGCAGCAGAAAGCAACGAGGTCATCCCTCAGCTTTCTTTTCTCCAAATTTGAAAAGTCCAAAGTCCTTAATCACTTCTCAAGCAACATTTCTTCCAGCTCTTTCACCAGATTTCTAGACCTTGTCTGCACACATTCAAGGACCTTCACATTCTTTTTCAGTTGTGGGGTGAATTAATACCACAGGTCTGTAAACACAAATTCATTCATTGCTAATAACTGCCCACAATATTTAAACATACAGCCAAAACATGTGGCTTCAAATAGAATCACATATTAGAATACTCATGTGAAATATGCAGCACCAAGCACAGTGTCACGATAGGTTGTATGTTAATAAAAAAAGACAATTTCTGGTTGGTTGAAAATGGCATGAGAGAAAGGCTGGGCAGAGGAGGATGGAACGGCCACATCTATATCACATCTCAGCTAGGTGATTCACAGACTTCAGCTGGTGTACCTCAACATCTGCGCTCTATGCCTTTAGTGGTAAGTATTCAGCCCGATGATAAACTATTGACAAATACTTCTTTTCCTTATAAAAGTAATTTTGAGGTGATTCAAGGAAAGAACCCCAGTCATTATATCTACTTTACACCGGTCATGTAATATCTAGCTGGAATAGCTAGAGGCTGCCAGGCCTGATGCACAGCAGTGTGCGCTCTAAAGAGTAAATTTAAAGGAAAGAGTCTGCTGGGGATTTTCATGCACACTCAAGATAGGTTTGTATAGATTGACCTTAAGATGTCTTAGGCATCTTAGGAAATTTTGCACTCGGGCTTTGTCTCTGGCTTGATGTTACACAAGAATTTAGCAGAAACAAAATCACCACTCACTCTACCCCCACCCTACTCTTACTTCTCATACTGACCTCAAACAGTACTGAAAACTGTTCTCTTTCATCTCTAAAATTACTTACTACTCTGCACAGTCATTTTGGTGTTTCTTCTGCTCCTCCTGTCAATCTCTTTTGGATGGGACTGCACCAAAAGCAAGATCACTAAATCCAGTTCATCTTGCAGAAAACTATATTTTATGTCACCTGCTTTGTGGTCATAAGTTCAACCTAGACGAAAAGCTCATCTAAACAATTAGCGGAACTACAGCCTTGGGCAATCTCTGCTGTATGAGGACTCCGTAGGCTTCTAGCACCTGCAAGACTTGATTGCTTGAATATATACTGGAGGTTTTAATGTTACTGACTAGAGCCTGAGACAGTCAAGCATGCACACTCAGGCAGAGAGTTTATGCATGAGAAAACATTAAAATCAGAGCCTCAAAACTAGTTTAAAATTTAAAAAAAACACCAGTTTGGGACATATTTTTAACACATTCATGTGCTTATCTGTGGTTGAAGTCAAGTGGACCTTAGTAGTAAGAATGTCTCTGATATTTTTCTTGAAACTGACAATCTTAAGCATGTATTGATATTTTTTCTATATTTGCTGGCCTTAGCCACTTATGGTCCTGTCCAATGAAAACATAAGTCAATAGTGTGATTCACTTTGTAAAACTTAAGTCATGAACATATCATTTAGTCCTTGAGACACCTTGTGCATTCAGCAGAGTGAACCAAGGCATGATTTTTTTTATTTGTCTCAAAGGGAAATGTTAGGGTGAAATAAAACTTATCTTTATTAGTATCTGGTTTTAGCCCCCACTATAAAGGGAACCTATAAGGACTATAAAAGGAATTTGATAAAACTGAAATATTTAGATATTTACATTTACTATCTTCAACTTGTACTGTGTTAAGATGAGGAGGAGTCAATATTATAGCCAAAGATAAAATATTTTTTATCAAAAAATTCCTCTGCTCCAGTTCTTAGTCAGGCAGGCTCCCTTCCCCATGCTTTTTAAATAAAAGAATGTCACTTTTCACTAGTGGCTAATTCAGTTGTGAGGCAAAGTGAATGTCTGGGAAGTGTGTAATAGTTACAGCAAAATGTGATGATCCTCTAGTGTATTTTCTGCAGAAGTATGATCTCAGAAAATTTCTGCTAGGCCTTCTTCAAGTAATTACTGTGAATATGTGCTTATCTGCTAGCTCTCTCACCAGATTTTTTTTCGCTCCTTCCTTTGTGAAGATACTGATTGTGACAAAGGGAGCCATTTGTCAAGGAGTCAGCATGCCAACATTCCTTTCCTTTTCTTTGCTGAAATTATGTAAGAGATTAGAGTCCAGCCTGAACCAATATATACCTTATCATTGCAATAATACAGCACAGAATCAATGTCAAATGGGCATTAATGTTAGCACATACAATGTTGTCATTCAGCAGGGGGCTGTTTGCCACAAGCCCTTCTGGACATCTTCATTTAAATCATCTGAAATCACAGAGATTTTTGTATAGATCACCAAGGCTGATTAAGTAATTCCAAAATCTGTGGTTGCAACTAATCTCTGAGAGGTTTTTGAACATAGATTCTTCTCCTTAAGGAACATATTGGAAGTGAGTATATGTCCCTAAGGATGAACATTTTTTACCTGTAAAACAAAAAAGGAGCAGGTTTCCTTGAGCTTCCACAGTGCAGACGCTAACTACAACCTGACCTGTGATGGAGTGATAATACCAGCATGCATCTTTGGTTACTCCTCCAGAGCTTGGAAAGGAGACCTTCTGCTTATTCTGCTTATAGGTTGTACATAAGCCTGCTTTAGGCAGTAACAAATGCAAATCCTCTAATGACTAAGTACAGATTTTGTGGAAAATTTTTCACAGAAAGGGTCACTGGGCACTGGAACAGGCTGCCCAGGGAGGTGGTTGAGTCACCTTCCCTGGAGGTGTTTAAGGCATGGGTGGACGAGGTGCTGAGGGACAAAGTTTAGTGTTTGATAGGAATGATTGGACTTGATTATCTAGTGGGTCTCTTCCAACATGGTTATTCTATGATTATATGATTCTAATCTAATTGCTACATTGGGTAATTTTAAGTTCTTGGGTGGAAAATGTCTTAGACCATCTATCTGTGAAGTAGCAAAAGGAACTGCTCTTTAGGAGGTTTTACCATCTAGAATTTCAAGCAGTAAATCTATAGGAGCAAGTTAAAACTAGCAGGTGTGTCCAAGTGCATTCAAAAAAATCACAATGGTTGCATAATAGCAATTCATTTGAACCAACATTTTCAACTTCCTTTTTGAACTACAAAACAAATGCGAAACTTCTAAAATCTCTAGAACCCCATGTGATCTGAAATAGTGAATACAAATTCTCTTCCTATGTCATCTCTGGTTTCAGTGTGAGAACAACCTGAGATTCCAGAGAATTGCAGAGTCTATGCATACCATTTTAGCACTCCTGCAGCTGGTGTGGAGCACATAACATGATTTAGGATTTGCATTTCCCACTACAAAGCCAGCCTCTCACACACATTTGTGCCACTAGAAAGGGTTATAGTTTAGCATTCATATGTCATTGTTCAAAAGATGGTTCATCTTTCTTAAATTGTAATATTTACCTTTCCTGCTGGAGTTAGTTTTCATAATATAGGCAAAAAAATAGTAGTTAACTGAAGAAGGATGGAGTGTGAAACTTATCTTTTTTTTTTTTTTTAAATTTGAAATATCTAATTTTAATTTCAAAGCTATCCACACAACTAGTGAAGGGTAAAATGAGAGTGAAATAGAAGAAAGGTAGAGCTCTTTACCTTGACAATTGGAAGAGGGTACTTTAGCTTCCTATGATGCCTCAGGATTTGGGCTTATTATGAGCTTAATTTGGCTGTCAACAAACTGACCCAAAACAGTTGTCTTCCACATACTAGTTCCTCCAAACTGTATAGTGTCACTGGAGGACAGGTCCTTTTTTTGTTTGATGTTTTTGTCCCCTTCTATTTTTCCCTTAGCACTGTCAGTATTTTACCCAATACTTTATTTGCCACCACATCTTTTAATTTCCTTATCATTTGGAGGCTGAAGAAATTCAGCAATGCCCTCTGAGGACTTACGCACACATGTCATTTCTCTGCAAAACATCCCCTCATTTTGTCAGTTGCATGAGCTAATGCCAGTGGAACTCCAGTGTTTTGGAAGAAAATCCAAGGGCACCTTCAGGGCTTTTTTTGTGTGTGTGTGGTTGTGTTGGTTGTTTTTTTTTTTTGTAAAGTTCAAGATAATTAATTATATGGGACTCAAGTTATGTAAAATTTATCCAAGTTTTCACCATTAATCACATAAATGAACAGAAAATAATTAGTTCGTAGTGACTTTCTGGCTTATTATAATCAGCCCAACACAAATCGACTTAGCCTAGAGAGCCAAATATAGCAAGGAAAAAACCTTGAGGCATTTTTTCACTATGTGTTGCCTGTTATCACACAGTAAGGTTTCTGTTCAAATGATGTGCCTTATTAAGGCAGGCGAAACCCATTTAAACAATGTATGAAAAATGCAGACAAGCTGCAGAAAAATACACATATAAAGGGTATATTTTTCTTGAAATTTATTGATGGCTAAAACTTTAGAAAATGTGTTTTCTAAATCACTGACATTATGTTTTTCTAGCAATACAATTGGCTTTTTTTTTCTTTGCAGCTACTCCTTCTCCCCTTTGTACTTTGCCTTGTAATGGACTTGAAGTATGGCAGTTATTCTTTTTTATTTTACTAGCTTAAACCTTGTGCTTATTAGAATAAATGTTATCATTACCCTTTTTATTTTATGATTATTAATTTTTTATTTGAATGGCAATACTTTTACTGTAGGCTTAAAGTCTTGAATATTACATGTGATGGAACAATAATAGATTGGAAAGTCTTGGATATGATTCTTTCTTTCTTTTTTGCTAATAAATACAATGTTAATGCTTAGACTTCTATTCTAAAGGTAGATCCCCCAAATCATGTTTAAATTGTTAATTTTTCTACCATCCATGGTTCTCTGAGATCTCATTACCTTTGGCATTTTGACTACTTGCATGATATCAAGTTGTATTTTAGGAGATCGCTTTGAAAGTTTAGACATCACAATGCCTGTAGGTTGCTGGTACAAATATCCTGTCAGGTTAGTTTCACAGCCAGATCTCTTAAGTAAGTGATAAATCTGGGAGTATGTCACAGAATTGTCTATGTCACAAATCACCAGAACTGGGATGTTGAATCAGGAAATGTGGATTATTAGATGCAACTAAGACAGAGTCCCAGGACTTTGTCTGGTACCAGTTGTGAAGACACAAGGCTCATGAGAACATCAGATTCTCCTCCAGGCATTTTTTTTGCCCTGTAACTTAACTCTGGTGATGTAGCAAACAAAATTCTTCTGTTTTGAAAGTTTCTTGCCACTAAACTACACATCTTGAACTGTCTAAATTGAAAGTCTTCTATAAAGGTAACATAGCATAGTGGCAGAGATGAAATCTGGTCACAGTAATCTTTAAAGAAAAGTTGCCAAATCAGTGCATGTGGACTCCAGCTATATAGGATGACAACACAGTGGAGGAATGAAATTGGTCAGAGCCTTCAACTTCATTCTTTACATAAAGTTTGTAAATATAAACTTTTTAGCAACTGCTTAACTTGTGCACTATTACAGAAACAAACCTGTAAATGAGATAATTAGATGACTCAGCCTCCTTAAAGTTATCTACTTCTATTTGAAAAACCTACATTTTTTTGTAACTGCTGTACTGTGTAGAAGAGGTATTATTTGTTTTAACATGGAGTTTAAAACAAAGATCAAGGAGTTACCTAAAGACAGTGAGATGAACAGGTAGCCCCTTTGCAGCTACCTAAGCCATGCTGAAGACTGACCGCTCAGTCTTAACCTTCACTATATTGGTATTTGCACTTTCATTTTAACATTGGCCTCAGAATTTTCTTTCAAAAAATAAAATCACTGGTCAATATTAAAAAAAATCACTGGTCATCATGTGCACAAAGGCACAATTTTACCATCATGACCCAGAAAATAAAAATATGCAGTTTATATCCCACTTAAATTGAATGATTTTTTCCCATTTCAAAGAGTTGAATTCAGATCTCTGCACAAAATTTTGTGAGGAGATCAAATACACAAACACCCCAGGAACTGGAAATAGCATCCAAGTTACAGAACATAAGAACTGACAGTAACTGTACACTTAAAAGAAAAGAATATGTGTGATGAAGAATAGCAAAACTCTGGAGACACTCAGTGTTACTGAACAATTGTAAGATTTAGGGGTCTTTGGAAATGGAAGCTGCATCTAGGCTTTGATAAACACTCAGTAATGAAAGAGTAACAACAGAATGTAGAGCTCTCACTAACTTTGTTTTCCCACCAGGAAAGATGTATAAAAGAACATCAAGACCTAGTTTGTTGGTTTTTTGTTTGTTTTTTTTTTTTCTTAATTCTTTGGTGAACCAGGTACAATGATTACGGAACCACATGCAAACAAAAACTGATTTCTTAAAACAAGGAAATGGAACAGTTTCTGACAGCAACAATCCAATCTGAAATCTATATTTCAGTTTGTGCTCATTCCTTAATCCATGTCATGACATCTTAAAATCTTAGTAACTCTGGGTGTAGAAGCAAACTGAGAATTACAAGGTGCAAGTGCAGATTCTGAGCCCTGCTACTGACCTATGTGACCTTGACTTGGTCCTTTTGCCTGTCTGCTTTTTTACCCATGTTTTGTCTGTCCAGGCTAAAGTCTTTTTTGCAGTGCCAGCCTGTTAATATATTTGCACAATCACTGAAACAAAAGTGACTTAAAAACAGCTGGAGCCTCTAGCCAACAATAATATAAAAACCAATAGATTTATTTTTCTCTAAACGCAATGCATATGCATCAAACAGGGCCATAACATAAAGACTTGCAATAAAATAAAGATAAAAATTTGAAATACTGTTGCTAATAAAATATGCCTCCAAGTTTCCTCTTTTACACTACATGTATATGTGTGGTGATGAATGTGTGCGTGTGTCTCAAACATAACAAATCCAAATTTGATTTTGCATATTGTATCAAAGCAAGCAGAATCAGAGTAACCATTTATTTCTCAGCATTTTTTTTAATGAACTTTCCCTGAGGACATTCTTACAATTCAGCATTTGTTTATTATAAGTAACAAAAGGAATTTTGAATGTTCCAGCTGTGGCAAAAAAACCCCACACTTTGATAAGCATACAGTACCACAGATGAAAATAGCAACACAAGTAAGTAATTAAAAGCTTTGGAACTTAAGGACAAAATTATCCACTGACATTTCTCTGTTGAATTTAATGTGGTTATGGTAGAGATTTAGGACCTCAGAAAAAGAGGGAGCTTGGGAATGTTTAACCTTGTTCTTAGACAAAAAGATACTTCTTCACTAATATGAAATCTCAGCTTACCCCGTCTGGAAGACTGAAAAAAAAAGAACATAATTTATGTAGAAAAAAAAGAGTTTTGTTTGCTCATTTTCATATTTATAACATGGTAGGAAGTTTAAGAACATCATCACACAGCAGCTTCCCACGGAGTCAGTCTACATTATGTACAAGATCATTCATTTTTTTCTTGATGAGGGTACATAAACAAGTTGCCCTGGAGAAAAAAAAGTTCCTGTGAACCAGTTTATAAATACTTATTATTTTATTTATGTTTTCACCTCATTTTAACTTCAAGATCTTGTACATTTTTAACCTGTAGAAGAAGATAATCTATTTATCATATGGATGTGGGATAAGAAAGTATTGTAGCACATTGTACTTTCAAGCAGAACTGTATATAGCACTATCAGTCCACTGAAATTTTGTGCACTAAATCGCTGCCAAAAAGTTCTTTTTCACACTATTGATAAGAGTAATTACAGTTTAAAGAACTGTAGTTGTTTTGTAAAAATTTTGTTGTAATTCTGGGTTTTTAATAAAAAATGTGATTACTATACATACAGATTCATCTCTTAAGATTCTTTATACTAGCTTACCTCTGATAAATGTCTCTTCAGCTGCTCTTTATTCTCCTTTGTAAGAATCACAGGTATTTTGTATTTTTCTTTTTCCTATGGATGTTAAATGATATGGAATGGAAGACAGCAGTGAAAAACTTGTTATTCATTCCAGCATGGTAAGACCTAAAAGCCCTCATGAGAAATGATGCAAATTTCTCTATGACTTGATTATTTGTTCTGGGTCACAATAGGGCAACTATTACTTTACCAATGTAGAATTCAGGCATTGGATGCAAAGTTTTTTGGCTATTTTAGTGTTTTCAGATGTGTGGGTTTTTTTTCTAGTTTCTTCAAAAATCTAGCAGCTTTAAGTTGAAAATCTTTTCAGTTGATAGAAGCTAAACAAAGTGTGCCCCCCTCTTTACACACATTAGGCAAATGCTTGTGTGTCAGTGTTAAATTTGGCATGAATAACAGCAGTTTCAGGAGCATTGCTGGAAGACGGTAATTCATCTGTTGATTGGGAAATATTTCTCTTCTCTTAGTCAAGTATAGGGGAAAGAAAAAAGTACTTTTTGGAAGAAGGCACAGGTGCTCAAAATGACAAAAGTGCTAGTAAGTCTTACTTGCAGCACATTGTTGTGAAGGGAGCAGCAGCAGTTGATGTGAAATTATATGAAAATATATATGAGAATTTTTAGCAAATTCTTCAGGGCATTTGCCCAAGTTTGGTCACAACTCAAAATCTTTACTCCCACCTTATTTGTTTAAAGCTGTGATGGAAACTCGAAGTGACAGTGCTGTCAACACACTTAGACATGATGCCACAAAGTACTGTGCTTCTGGGCCAGCAAACAAAACATGAAATTCCAAACAAAAAGGCATAAAAATAGGGAAATAATACAACTGTATGTTATGTATCATCACGATATAATGCTATAAAGTGGAGTAGCAAATTTCCTAACAAATACAAGGATAGGAGTGCATGTGTAGGGAGGTTCAGTTAACAGTAGTTCCACAATCAGGAGCCTAATTTTTTAATCTCTAAATTTGCATGATGATGGGGTCAGTTATTAGTATCAGCTTGCTATTAGTCTGAATATTTGGTTAAAAAGAATAAAGGACTTCCTACCCTCTTTTACATACATATACACACAAGATAAAGTAAGGAATCCATAAAGTAAGGAATCCATAAAGGGAAGCGTGTAAGCAAAAGCAAACAAGGGAAGATGAAAAGGCTTTGAAATTATATTCAATGTCATACTAACTCTCTTCCCTCATAATAACTCCATTAAACTAAGCAACTGAAAGGATACAAATAAGTTTGCTCTCTTTCTTTTCTGTCCAATTTAGACCTTTTGCATCTTTCCAGGGCTGCTATCAAACATTAGCATGTAGATCAACTACATTCAGAGGAAGCAGCACCTTTGCTTCACTGCTTCATGTGAAATCTCAGGAGGAGACTGTGAAAGTAATGAACAGGGTCATGTAAATCATCATATTTCTCCTTCCACCTGTTCCAGTGAAGTCTCCAAAGCAGCCTTCATACTTTATGACTGGAAGTGTTGATGGGAATGAGGATGGGTACCAACAAAGAATTCACAGAGAATGAATACATCACATATGTCTGTGGTCAAATACTCTGTCCTTTAGACTTTATTCAGGAATGTTACCCATGGACAACAATACTAAAACTATATGAGCTTAGTCAGAACAGGCTGAAGACTTTCTATACACAACATATAATTTGGTTAGAGAATGGCAGTGATTCAAGATAACCTTAGTGACACAAATATATAGATAACAGTGTCTCTACAAGATATACATGGGTTCTATAAAATCTCCCAGGGTCTTTTGATGTTGGAGGACTTGTTAGGGCCTCTAAAAAAGACCAGGATACTGAAATGCCAAGAATTAAAGCCAAAATAAAATGACATTGAGGAGGAGACCCAAATTAAGGATCCTCAAGTCTAACTGTAAATGCTGATCTGGGTATATTGGGAGTATTGCAGAAACAGACTACGTTGTCATACAAAGCACTAAAATTGCTATGTGTCTGGTATTACAGAAGTACTAGTACGTGATATCTACAGAGTCTGTTGGCGAGGTGCCAAACAAAGAGTGAAACTTTTTTTTCTGTTTCCTGTTCCATCTCCCTCAACGACATAAGCTAAGGCAACAAAACATCTTTGTTGGCATCATTGCATCCACTACAAGGATATTTCAAATAGTAGCGTCAAGAAAGAGACACAAATACATTATCCAACAGTAAAGATTAAGCTTTAGAAACCTGACGATTAGCACATTCCAAAAAACCATGAATTTTCTTCCTATGAAGACTGAAAAAGAGGCAATAAACTATGAAGATGAAAAACACTGAGATCTTACTGAGAGTGTCCTGTGAAGATTTTCTCCCAACCCTCTTTTCCCCTCACTACTAACTAAAGGATGAAAATGTCTGCAGATGTAGCTTAGATACCAAACCAGAATAGATTGAGGTTTTATTAAAAACCTAAATATTCTACTGTTAGGTTTCTAAAAAATCCTCAAACAACCAAACATAAAACCAGAACCACATAGCATCACCTCAGATAGTTTTCTAAAACTGAGACAATTCTTTTGGCTCTGAAGAAGTTTCAAAGGCTCAATGAATTTGTATTCTTTAATGATGACTGAGGCCCTGTACGTCATCAACAACTCACTTACTATTGTGTCAGGGGCTATTTGCCGCAGTCTGTGATCAGAACATTTAGCTGTGTTATGTGACACAAGAATTTTTTTTTTTTTTTTTGTAATAGCACATTACACACTTCCTACTCCGTGTTTTATGTTGTTGCTGCAGTTTTGAATGCTGATGTAAAGGAAACAGGTTTAGGACTGAACAGTACTGTGAAACTTAAGTCTGAAAATGTTAAGGTTAATCTCTGAGCTTTCTTAGTGTTCCTTAGTTCATGTCTACAACTGGAATTTTTATTTGAGAATCAAACTTTTCTACAAATTCTACTACATCCCTTATTCAAGATGTGAGCTTAAATCTGTCCTGTATATCTTGATATTATGCTTTCAAGTAGCATCAATTAGTAGAGATAAGATATCCTCAGAGTTTTGCTGGTTCACGCAAATTGAGGATATATTTCTACAATTTTTGAAACAAGGTATCTGCAGATTAATTTAATGAGAGTTATGACTAAATAATGCCATAGAGGCTCCAGCATTTTAATGTGACCACTTAATGATACTTCAAGAAATTATTTTCACTGTTCTGCTTAGATATTTTGTGGATATACAATACTGCTGTTCTTTATATAGAAACCTTATGTCTATAATAACAACTGAGTAACCATAATTTATCATTAGCATAGATTTTCAAAACCACACAAAGTTGAGAACACCTTGAATGGTTTTAAAGCTTCTGCTGGTTCCATTTTTGCTTTCTTTTCATCTCCTCTCAAGGGATTTATCAATATTTTAGGATGGAATTCACCTTACTAAAGCCCAATAATCTAAAAATCTGGTACGTAAAATAGTAATCTATTCTCCTTTCAAGGAGATATTGCTGCTTTCAGAAAGAACTAAGACATTTTACACTTATTTGCTGTTAGGAACTGGAACTACTCCTCACTATTGGCTGAGGAAGAAGACTAACTTACCAGCTTAGACTCAGCACTGGATTTTCAGGATGGTATAGCTTGATTAATAAATCCCATTCATTCAATTTAGAAGGATCCACTGAAGCATAAATGTTTTCCTTTTTCTTCTCTCCACATTCAGCACAAGACATGTTAGCACCTACAGTGCTTTAGAAGAAAATACATCTCTTACACAAAAGATGCAATGCCTTTGCACTTCTGTGCTATAGGAAGAGGGAAGTTGAGCTCAAAAGCCCTACTGATGTCCTATGATCCTGCAATAACACAGTTTTTGCTAGCTGATATTAAGAAGTGGACTTCATTTCACATCAGAAAAAAAGAGGACTCTTCTTTTAACTCTGCTGTCCTAGCTAAACAGACCTGAGGGAAAATTCCTATTAGCAAGATATAAAATCAGTAAGTCTAGTTGTATAATAAAGCCTGAGCAATGTAATTTGTTCCAGGGCCACTGATGTGCACATAGCTCACAGGGCAGTGAGGCCTTGTTCTACATTGTGGATCATTGCTGTAATGCAAATAAGAAATAAAAGCAATAACAACACCACAAAAGGCAGAAGAGTAACACATGTCTTAAAGCTCATCTGATTAATAATGCAAGGAATGATTTCAGGAAAGGAAATGAAGCTGTTAAAGCCAAATACAACCACCTTTGTCTCAGAAAATATTCCCTATTATTGTGATATTACTTTTGCTTTAGCAGGGAATATTGGATTCAGACTGTGAGTGAATACTGGAAATCTGAGCTAAGTGACAGGAAAAGTTTAAAATGCAAACCATCCATGGACAGAGCGGGAGGGAAAGAACACTACTTTGGTTGCTGCATTCCCAATTCAAACCTGTATCCCTGGTAGTTAAAAAGTGAGAGATGACAGATGAATAGCAAGCAGATAAGACTAACATGAGATCTGTGTCAAAGTGTGGGAAGATTGTAGACTACCAGCCATTATAGGATATGTACAGTAACTGTCAATGTGAACAAATATGTCCATCCATCTCAAAGTCTTTCAGCATTTAAGTGTAAGATACTAATTTTCTGGGTCTTAGACAGCCTTCACTAGCTACCTCAGCTAGGAAGGCAGCACAGCTCTATGACAGGACTAGCTCTACACTAGCAGAACTTTAGGAGGCTTAGCAAATTCTACAACAAAACCCCACTTGTTTTGTATAGCCACCTGGACGTTGAAGGTGATTGCATTTTCACTGCAGGGCTTATAGCTTACATTCTTCATGAAAGAGCTTTCATCACAGTAAGAGCTGCCCATAGTTCATCTCAGTTCCTAGTAAGGTTCACTGGCTTGGGCTCAGCATTTTATTAACATAACAATGTGACCTGCTGGCTGGAAAAATATTATCTCTGCCCAGTTCAGCAAGTGCCTTGTCCCATGAACAGGAATGTTTCTAAATGCCTAAATCATACTAGTTGCATATTGGCTACCAATACTCTGGTTTGGACCTCGCTGTAAATAGATAGCTCAAGCTTACATGCTAAACCAAAGCTGAGAAGTGTCTTCCCCTTCTCCATGTTCAGCCCTAGGCTATACTCTGATCTGTTAGTGGGTTACGCATATTCATCTTTTTCATAGCCTCAGGAACCAGGACCTTGTACAAATTTTTGGACATAGACACAAGTCTTCTCTTGGTGGAAAGTAACATAAAGCAATAGAGCAGAAAAGGAAGCCATATGTTAAAAAGAGGATGAAGCCAAAGGAGGCACCGAAATATCTCTCAAGGACCTCCACTGAGCTTGAAAGCAGTTTCTTCTCCAGATCTTCTTGCCTGCAGATATGTTGTTCACCCTTTGAAGGATGAATTCTCCCTCCAGCACAGAAAGCCTGGTGGTATGGGGAAGGTATGACTTTCCTTTCTCCTTGCAGCACCTTTATTCAATCTGTAATCCAGTGGGTATGTACTCCCATCAGCCTATGGAAATAACACAATAGGAAATTGCTCAATCATCCTTACAGGGGCTTACTTTAACCAAAAGTATTTCCTTTGAGAATATGTTAAAGCACCATGTACAAAGCCTAAGCTCTAAAAACACATAGTCCCATAGTCTTAATGTAATTTGCAACTCTGTTTTCCAACTGGATTTCCTTTCCTTCTCCTCTTCTTCACAAATGTTTATTCTTTTCTTTGGATTTTTCATATTAACATAACAGCATAAGGCACAAGATAGTGGATTCATTATCTGAGTCACCAATATAAATTTCATTCATCAAAACACCAGCTACAGACCATAGATCCTGTCTTTGTAAATTACAATGCAAACCTTAATAGAGGTGTTATTCATCTGTCCTGTTATTATGATGATACAACAGGTGATGTGTGTGCCTTAAACATTAAATTATATATTCCTATCCACAATAAAGCCTCTCCGTATATAGGTTCTAATATGCAAATAGAAAGTGGTTATTCAAACTTCTTAAAAGAAAGTAAAAACATTTCTCCTTTAAGTATATCATTTGACAAAACCCCGCACAAATTTCAGAACACTCATTTGTGATTAAAAAACTTTCCTAGCATATCTATACAGATACAAACAGGCTGCATAGACATTTAGTACTAAATACTGGGGTTCTCAGTTTAATTTCTGCATCAAAGTTGGGCAAAATCCTAAAAACATCTTCTGCAGAGTCTGGCTGAGTCTTCATGCAGCTTGTCAAATCTTGCTATATAGCGTTTTAGTCAGAGCTGCTTAACTTGGAGTAAGTTTGGTAAATCTTTTAAACTAGGACTGATCTTGTACTGGAAGAAGTTAAGGATGTGATGATGTATGATGGAAACAATAACTTCAGTGACTTTGTATCATTCTCATTAGAAAGCTGCCAAAACCTTCAGATAACAGAGCCAACTCATAAACTAGCATTAGCTTTGTTCTGATACCACAAAGACACTCTGGCGGCATTCTTACAATGCTAGGCTTTGCAGAACAAATACTGCAGGAAGCTTCTTTAAAACACTCTCCTTTTCATCCCAGACCCATAGTTTTTCTTACTCCTCCTGATGATTATAAGCAAATTACAGCTGAGGAAAATTAACTACTACTGATTCACATAAGGAACTAATGTCTATGCTACAAATGTAAAGGATGAGTATTCATTTGATTAACTTAATTTTCTGGTTTTGACTGAACAGTTCTCCAGACAGATATTCTTTATACTCTTGTTTTCACACAAGACCTAACACAATCCACTCAAAATCTTAAATATTTTCAAACTGAAGTAACACGAGCAACAGTTGTATTCTGCCATTCCACACAGGCAAAACCCAGCAAAATAAGGGAATCACATTCCTCTGCTGAAGTAGTGAGAAGAGTCCTAGTCCTAGAAAGTCAGAGGAAAAGTGATTTTGGAGCAGGAGAGACTGTAATTAGACAGAAAATGAAAAAAAAAAACCCTTGACCTTCAGAATATTTTTTTTGTAATAGAGAATTGTTGTTATCTGTAGAAACAAAACCCATCCAGAGTAGATTAAGGAACTCCATTAATTGTTTTTATTCATTTTAGGGCTCAGAGGATTTGAAAATCAGGGAATTCTGTTTTCTCTCTTGAATACTTCCATCTCCCTAGGATCCAGGGATTTTTCCCATAGGGAGAAACAAAGTCTGCATGAAGTGTTTTGGACAATGCATCTCATTTATATCCTCCAAATTGCAAATACTCAGCACTTTAATTTTCTCCCTCCAGATATTAACTCATTATCATGCTATGGCTCAGAAAGGTACTGACTATGGGATATCTAAAGAGTTAATAATGATTCCTGAAGGAAATAGGTAGCTATGTTACTAACCAGAAGACTGAAACAGTCTTCATTCTCCCTGTGACCCTACAGGACCAGCTGCAAACCTTTTGAAGGCACAGGTTATAACATGCCATTTGAGGAATGCTGTAGCTCCCCTCCATTATTCTGATGAGGTTTTTTTGTATTTTGTTTTTGTTTTTTTTTTTTCCAGAGCACTGCATCTTTTCCTGAGAACAAGTCACCTGGAGGGAGCTTTTTAATCTGTCACTCAAGGACTCAAATAAGCAAGTACCTGCAACGAAGGGTTTGTGGGATCTGGGGAAGATTGAGTTCTTCAGTCAAGACTTGAAGGTGTGACCTCCTAATTTAGAAGACAGAATGCTAGTTCTAGAGTTTACCACTTCCACCGTCCTCCTCATATGTTTTTGTCAAGCTCAAGAATTGTGCTGCCAGTGAAAAAGGCTGCAGTTCTTAATGAAATCAGAAGCACTGGGAATTAAATCTGTGGTTTCTGAAAGATCATCAGCATGCTGTTTTAACTTCTTTTTCTTTCCTTTTTCAGATTCAGATATTTTATTGTTAAAAACTTCCAATCATGTGCTTTTTTGTTTTGCAATAATTTGTAGTATTTTTCTACTAGAATGATCATTAGCATTGCAAGATTTTTTTTATTACTGTTCTTTGTTATAATGTCAGACAGAAGCATAAAACAGACAAGCAGACAGATGTATAGCTGAGGAAAAAACTCAGCAGACAACAGGAGAGAAGTATGGAGGGAAGACAGATAGTGATTTTATTGTATTAAATCTGAAAAGAAACCTATGGAATCTGAATGAATCAGGTTTTCAGCTGATAAAGATGGGTTTCATACCATGCCAAAGGATTCATCACTTGCTTTACCTCTAGGTTTTCTTCCAGATGAAATAAGAGTCTGAAATCTCCAGATTCCAGGCTCTAGAACTGATAATAGGAAAAATCATACCTTAAAAAGATGTCACCCTGCACGGAAGTAAAACTTTCTATAGAACCAGAGGCATCTGTTTATTCTTCACTGAGGAATTTAAAAATCAAAAATCCTTTCTAATGATGTTTGACCTTCTGATCATCCTCTGTTCCTTTTTTTGTTTGCTTGGCTCGTTGGTTATTTGGTTAGTTTTGGTTTGTTTGTTTGTTTGGTCAGTTGGTTTTGGTTTTTAATCAAGTTACTAACAAAACATTGAGGAGACAAAGCAGTTGCCCTGTAGACAGAGAACAGGACAGATTAAATTTATATTTCTCTCTCCCATAATTGTTGTCTGGTTGGCTTCAAGTAACTAAATTCTGTATTGCTTAATCTCTCCTTCTCAAAAATAATAAATAACCCTGAGCATCTTTGTAAGATTTATTGCTATTAGGATTTATTTTGAATTAGCTGTTCAGGTATTGTTCTTGCCCTCATTATTGCTAATACTCATTACTATTACTATTGATAATATTTTGTGTCTGTAGGGGTGAAAACAGCTTAATGCATAGACCACTGTGCTGGGATCTAAAAGTTGCAATGGACAAACCAGCCTGAAAGATAACCTTGCCACAAACAAGGTAAAAATGAGAGTGCCAAACAACTTCATAGCCTACTTCACTGATAACAAGGCTTTCAAATACGCCAGACCAGATTCTCTTCTCAGTGAGATGAAGGTACATCTGAGGTGTCCTGCTGGGGTATGCAGGACTACAGGGAAACTACAGAAAATCAGAATTTGGCCTTTTGGTACTTGAAGTGAACATGCTCACTCTAAACAGTCTGATGCACGTTGGTGCTCAGCGTGCTACACAGAGAAGGAAAATAAGGAGACATACACACGATAATTAAAACTGCAGATGTGACTTGGTGGCTAGATTAAATAACATCTCTGGAAAGAGGGGAAGCTGCCAGATATAAAAAAAAAGAAAGCTCCTCAATTAAATGACTCAGAGCTGTTGCTGATCTGATTTCTCAAAGCAGAACCAATAGCCTTCTCTTTCTGGTTGATACCAGTCAAAGAACTGCTGACCGATACCTACTCCCTAGTGCAGTTTGACTTTTTCTCCACAGAGTTTACCCAGGAATTCAGGTGGATATTTAGGGAGATATCTTAAGTACTCCTATTTTATACTACTTGGGTGAAAACAGAACAGTCAAGGCATATTTGGGATTGAGGCTATCAGAACAGCTCATGTTCAGCCTTTTTCAGTTGCACAGTGGGTGTGGAAAGCCTAAGTTACAGACAGAGCAACAGTCAGCAATGCAGATGGAAAATACATGGGTCAAGGCTATGCATGCTAAAGCCAGATCTTGACAGTGCTGTTAAACTCACAGACCAAATCAGTCCTATTTCCACTCGACCTGGATAGCTGACTTGCAAGAGAATTGCACTGCCTCAAAAACACGCATGAAACATTTCTTCTGGGTTATGGGAGTTGCTGAGAATTTAAATAATTCATATCATTCCTAAGGAAGAAAACAAACAACACATAAAAAGAACCACAAACTGAAAATGGAAAATAAAATAAAGCTAAGCCTCTCAGTCTGGCTTATCATTGCTAAAGACAATGTCTCCTGTGGCTGCTATTCCTACAATAGCTGCTGTGTGGCATTGCTCCCCTTCAGATGAAAGGAAGCAGTGTGCGATGCCAGTGAGTCAACAGCCTTCACTGTAGTGCCTGAAGACAGCCCTATTCCCTGTCCTCATAACAAACTGTTCTAATTGTTATGTTGACTATTATGGCTAAAATTGCAATGCTCTGCTGTTAAAGAATTTTTGACTATATTTCTGTAAAGCTACAGGGAGCAAAAATGTGCCTTTTATAAATTATTATTATTTAAGAAAAAAAAAGAATGCCTTGAAAAATAATCTGCTGGATACGAAATCTATTATGAAATATATTTCAATTAAAAGGCTACATAATTTATACTCATGAGCTTTTATTCTGTCAAGATTATATTTTTGTTGTCTTGTCATAATGCCCTGAAGTAAGCACTTCTGAATTTTAAACTTTAGCATTTATCTTAGCAATCATGCTGTGAAGATAAATATCCCTTGAGGAAGATACACAATTGGATCTTGTATACTAGTAAGCTAGAGTTTTTACAGGTTATTACTGCAACAGGAAGAATGAGGGTTCAATAACAACAATTAGCATTTAGAGATGTGCTGCTTCTATTCAGTATATGGTACATGCATCAGTTAACTAAAGCCATGTGATGGTTGCAATTCTGAAGCTCAGTTCTGGGAATGTTGGAAGCATTTGAGTAACATAAAAGGGTCATAAACCCATTGCAAAATCTTCATTAAAATTTCTTCCAGTGCTGAACTTTCTGTAGGGGTCTTTTTCTCATGTCTCTTCTAGCACAGGAGTCATGGAAGCAATATGACTGAGAACTGCTGCAGTAAAGCCCTAGTTTAGGGCTGTAGTAACAACTCATGAAGTGAAGAGCAGGGTTCAGCTTTACACCTGCTTAAGCAGTTCCTGTACACCTTTGCAAGGCCAGTGTGAACCAGAAGGGTGAAGTGGAAAATTAACATTCTTCTGTGAAGTGAAGCTGCTTTTTAGCTGTCTGTATTCTTTGTTGTTGTTTACTGAGTGTTCATGTGAAAATGCTTGGGGCTAGCACAACCTGAGGAAGAAATTGAGGAGAAAATATCTTGGGACAGTAGCAGAATGGTGTGGACAGACGTATAAGTTAGTATTCAGCTACCACACACCTTCATTTTAAGGTCCTAATTACATTAGAATCATGATCAGAATATGATTGCCTTTAAGCCAATATAAGATTATAGTGTTATGAAAGGGGACAGCTCTTGTCTGTGTCACAGCACTAGCACTCAGATGGCCTTGTGTTCAGCCAGACCTTATTGAAAATAATCCAGAAAAAATGGTGAGGAGAAGTGCTAGTGCATGGAGAGAAGGTATTAATGCATGATTGAGAACAGAGTGAAACTGGTGTTCATGCCTTCTTGACACTTGTATCAACTTAGATGAGCAGAAACTGATGGTGAAACTGAAACTATAGACTTCGTTTGGACTGGCCTTTGAAGAGGTCTCTTTCACTTTGCTGAGCACAGAAAAACAATATGGATATTAGACCACCAAAGCAGGCATTAAATTAACTTTTGAATAAAATTTAGAAGCACTAAGTGCCTCTAAGACAGTGCACAAAGTCCTAGAAATATAACTGGCTTCCCAGGACATACTTCCCATCATTCTCTGCAAGAAAATATCTGTTGAGAATAGTCTTGATGCTTCTTTGACTTACACGGGAACAATCTGTCTCCCTAATGTGGACAGAAATCCTATGACAAGTGAGAAGGTAATTGCTCAGCCAGGGACTAAGAGAGTTGGGAACCAGTCCCAGTCTCTTCTTACTGTCTGCTCTCACTCCCAAGTTGCCTGCCAACCTGCAAGAAACCACTGAAATGGTTTTGGTTTTGTGGGTTTTTTGGGGTTTTTTTTTGCTTTTTTTTTAATCTCTACAGTAGGAACCTGTTGTAATGCATAGTCTTATTGATTTCAGTGCTGACTATAGCCCTTGTTTTGTAACCTGAACAACTTATACTCTTCTCTGCCAAGTTGTGTGAAAGCTAAGCAGATATTAGGACCCCATAACATTTCAGATAGTATTATAGCCTTTGTCCTGTGGTGTTTTATTGCCTTTAGACTTCGTAAGAGGTGAGAATCCATATCTATGGTTCTTATGTTTGCCAATATAAGTTCAAGTGCCCTTTTTTTTGATCCTGATTCCTTTCCTCCTACAGAAATAAAACCTTTGTGAACATTATCATTCTGTCTGACTTTATTTTCCCCCTCTCTGACAAACATTTGGAGTTTTTAGCCAGTTTTAACTAACCATAGGAAATGAAAATTTATATTTAACTCACTAAACTTTCTTAGAAATATTAAAAAAAAAAAAATTGTAGGGTATCAGTTCCCAAAACAACATGTCCTACCAGGCAGAACAATCTTCCAGTTGTCATGAGGTGTTAGAGTGTAGCAGTCACCAAGTACATAGCTCAGGACCCTCTCCTACATACAAGGATCTTTCACTGTCTTGTAGAGATATTTAAGGGATGTAGAGGAACAGAGAATTTTCTGGAACACTACTGGGAATTCTAGGGCAATAGGATAGTTGTTAAAAACTAGAGTTATGTGGTTGTATATCTAATAAATGTTGGATTTATTTCCTTTCTTATTCCTTTTGATTGTCGTAATTCTGACAATCTTGGTTTTATTTAGCAAATCTAGAGACAGGGCCTCAGTCTGATTTTTGATGCAGTGGGAACAACCATTTGTCCTCTAGTATTTGATAAAGTCTTTTCCTCTCTCCAGGCAGGAGGAAACAGAAAAAGACCTTAAGACATGCCAGAACCATAGTTCATCTCCTCCCAGTGCCCAGTTGAACCAGTGAGTATGAGTATAGTGTGCTAATATTTTGTTATGCAACTGTCCAGTTGCTCAACTCAGATTACTTGGAGCAAATTTCCTGAAACCCTATTTGCAACTAGAAAAGAACCTGCCAATGTATACATACACACATACTCAGGTACATAAGTGCTGAGATTCCTTTCATAAAGGTAAGAAAAAGCTGCCCCAATCAATACAGATTGAGAGTTCAGGGCAGCCTTACTTGCTGGTATTATCTTACGATTTATTTCATTCTTACCATTATTTCAAACATTAGTAGTAATTATTAAAGAAATTTACTTAAATACAGTTCTTTTAGAACTTTTCTGTGCCAGTCCAGTTTTTCTTCTGTGTCTCTCTCTGTGACATCCCCAAGGCAGACTAGACTGGCATTTGTGGTTACTGTTACCACCTCTTTAGATTTACAGTATTGCCCTAAACAATCCTGAATTTCAGTCCCTGTTCTTTCTATAGAATCTCATCACTAGAGAATAGGTCTAGGTATGAGGCACAGAGCAGATTCCATCCCTTACTGGGACTCCCCACTACTACCACCTCAATGTTCCCTATCAGGAGATTTGTCTTGCACCAAATTCATTCGTGCACTAGGGAAGGAAAAAAAAAAGAAAAAAAAAGACTCATATACACTATAAAACAAAATAATTCTACTCAAGTCAATACAGCTATGCTGATATTTGCTCAGTGAGAATTCAGCTTAGAATTCCTAGCTGTAGAAGCAGCTGTGCTTTAGCATTACCTGCAGCTCTCTCAGAGCACCACTATTTTAAGTGTGTAACAGAACAGCAAACCATAGTGCATCCATCGCTTCCTTGTAGCTGGTTGTTTGTTTTGGAGAGGAAGAAATCTGTTCTTTTCAAAATATAATGGAAAATATTACTAACCACAAAATATCTAGCAGCTGGAGATGTCAGTTTTAACGCAACACACACATCAAAATACGAACATTTTTAACCGATTCTAAATTAAGAATCTGTACATAGATAGCAATGCATTTGTTGTATCTAAGCACTCTTCTTTTGTGTTTTTTGACCATTTATATATATTAGAAAAAGCTCTGATTAATGCACAAAAATAAAAGGATTTGTTTTTCAGTTGTAAACTAATCAGCTCCAAATCTCCACAGGTTGTAGGGCATACCACTGAGCTGACGTCATGTTGAAGAAACAGTTTAAAATGACTCAGTCCACTGTTTCTGGGAAGATTAGAAATTTGGAGAGACATGGAGAATGAAGAGCTGTTCGGGATGTTTTGTCTTTCTTTCCCTAAACCAGAAAACAACAGCTTCAAATGCTACAGGCATCCTGTTTGAAAAGGTGACTTCAGAGTGCTGAACTACCTGGATTTATTTTCCCAGACCTGGAAAGTGGCACTAGGTGGGCTGTGTTATCTCCAAACAGTTGCACTCTTTCTTCTTGAAATGCTTTGAGATTTACAATTTCAAGCCACTGGTGTAAACGAAAAGACTTAGCAAAATAAAGAGAGAGGAATAAATTTTCTATAGGATTTTTAAACCAATCTGAACAATTCTATTTGCAAGGATATTATTCTCCCTTCAGATTTATTGTATGATGTGAAAATTCTACAGAAGGGGTAGCATCCTTTATTAAATTAAGTGGCTATTTAGAGTAATTTCTATGGAAATAAATTTAATTTCTATAAACCCCTATAGGTTTCAACTCTTTTCCATCCTGTAGGATTTCTCCATAGGGACAGTTATTAGTGGCTGCAGGATTTCATTCACAGCAAAGTTGTTTTGTGGAAAGGAGAAATGGCTTCACGCTGAAAGATTTCATTTTAAAGCACGATCTGCTTTTTCAGGCAACAGTCCTAGGTTGATGCAACTCCTTCAGCCAGACTTGGGCTGTATGTATCTACAGTAGTGCTGTAAAGACACACATGGGGTTCAGTGACACTTTACTCAGGTGACATTTTGAGGGTTCAGCCTACAAGCAGCCAACAACTGAACTGAAAATCAGGCTGCTTCTAGTGAGTAATTCAGGTATAAAAACCTTTTTTTTTCTCTTTTTCAAGAGGGAAATGGCTCCTTAATCTGCCATTTGGTAGAAGTCGGTAATTTCCCAGCATCAAGTTACATCCTATCANTACCCAACTGCTTGTGAACTGTTTGAGGCTGCATTTTATGAGGCAGCAATACACATGGTCTCTGCTAAAGCCAGTTCAGGACAATGTGAAGAGGAGAAGCAACTGAGCCAGAAGCCGTAGTTTCTCTACCCCAGCTCAAATGACTACCTAGATAGAAAAAAAGAGATTCACAATCTCTCTTAAAGACTGAATCACACTCTTGTGCCTAAAGTACTTTGCAAACACATGTTCCCAGTTGCCTTCCCAGCACGCTGTGGCCCTTTGAATCAACAGCAACGAGAAGCAGCACAGACTGTAGTTTTCATTTTGCCAGCAGCCTGCAGCATTAAGAGCGTGCAAGTCATACACACCTTAAGTTTTAACAGTTGCCATGGTGATGAAAGGAGGCATTACAAAATGCACAAGCTGTTGAACATGTTGATGGAGCTGAGAGTAAGAGCTAAGAATAAACTTTCGGCTAATTCTCCGTAACAGTGCGCTCCAAACAGCTGCTGCTCGGCCAGCTTTACATCCCAGTCAAGCAGCTCGTTAATACGAGGCAGATTGGAGCAGGAGGGTGTCACCCCACTGAACGCTCTCGGGGTCTGGAACCTTGCAGCCGCACTGCTGCTTCCAGCATGACAGCTGCAAATGGAGGTTTCAAAAGAAAGAAAGGGCTAATTTTACTACAATTATTGTTATTACTATTTAATTCCTCATTTCCTTGAGGCTGATGGATAAGATCATGCCAGCTGCCTGTGTGTGAAAAACGCTTCTTTATTTTAATACTAACTGCAAAAATCTCCTCATGACAAAGGCTATAGTGATCATCTGCAACAATAGAAAAGGTGTCCACTGTGGAGTTTTGAGGCAGGAGAAGGGTGAATTTCACCCTTCAACATTTTTACAACCGTGTGTGTGTGCTCCTGCCTAGGCATAGCAAAAAGTAAACATGCCAGAGGTCCTGGTCCCTAAGACAGGGGTAAAGAAGGCTTCTGGGATCTTCTGCAGACAGACCATCACTCCCTTCCAAAGCATTCTCTCATGCAGACATAGGATCTGAATGAGACTGAACAAGCAGGTAAATTCTCCCTGCTCCCCAGAAAGATGGTCTGAAAGGCATTTTTCCTTTTCCATCATTTTCCCCTCAAATGTATGTCTCTACACTTGCTCATTTGAGACAGAATTTTCTTAGTGGCTTTTTCTGCCTGATGAATACCCACTAGATGGCAACATTCCTCGTTCCCTAACCTCTGCACTGCAAGAGCTGAATCCTTGTTGTAGGGGTGTGTGAGAGAGGTGGCAGGTAAGACATAGGGATCTTGAATGCTATCGTGTGCTGAGATTTCCTAAGCACAAAGAAAATCAGGTCAGCAGAATATTCATTAGCAAACTTATCCTAGCTTTAAAAAGAAATTTAACTGTCAACAACAAAATGTACATTACTTGTACCTATTGAGGACATAGAGGTGTATTTCTGAGTGCCTTGCCAGAAGCGGTTTCAGGCTTTGTAACTCAAATAAACCCCTCCATTAAAGATATAAACAATTACAGTCCCCAGTATGATTTGATCTCCATACTCCTTTCTCTCCTTTCTCCCAGACTTTTTCTGTTGTCTTTCTTCCAAATATTATCTAAACTAGTTTTGATTAGAAGCTTTATATATCTGTAAAGTGCTCATCACACTATGAATAGAGCATATAAAACCTATAGTAAAGTATCCAGTTTCCTTTGTGCACAGTACACCTTTGTGTACTACATATGTAGTATCCGCCCCTTCAATCTCAATTCTACATATATGTATATTCTCAACCATGCAAACACATACTTTAAAGCACAAGGAATGTGCCTAAAATTCACCAAGAGAAATAAAATTTGTTGCAGAAGCAGCAGACAGAAAAAGAATGGAATAGAACTTAAAAGATGAAATAAAAACTTGGATATGCTTCTCCAGAACATTGTAGTGATCCACCATTAAGGGTGATCATGGGATAATGTCACTGTCTGATGTGATGACTTATCAAAATCTGGGAAAGGTCAAGTTTTGAGACTCCTGTGTAGGTCAATATATGGCAAGTTTCTGAAAGATATTGCCACAGACCTATCATGGGCATCTGTTAATGTTAATGTCAGTATGTTTGTTTCAAAGACCTGGTGCAGACTGGTTTTGATATCATAGTAATAGAACTTTTTTCCAAGTAAATATGAGCTTCAAAACAAATTCAGCTGTTTAAAAGGGAATAAAGGAAGCGAGCTTAGGGTAGAAGTGTCACAACCATCTCTACAGAAACAGAGGGTGAAGTTAAATACATGCCCTAAACTATGAGGTTTGACTTGTTGGCTTTTGCCTTAAAGTCCTGCTAGAAATGATGGCATCCTGCATCCTCTCAAAAGAAAAAAAGGAACACCAAACCAGGAAGGGGAGGAATGAGAGTAGGTTCTTTTAACATGATGAGCTAGACTGTGACTGGCACAGAACGATTTGTGGCTAGATTGGCTGGAGCACTATAATATGAGGAAGACCATTTATATGAAAGATAAAACCCAGGGGAAATATCCCCATGGCTATAAACACTGGAACTGTTCTTTTTCTAATGGTTGAAGATAATGTAATAAGGAAGCTTAGTGCAAGTCTTACAAGAAGCAAGAGACTGGTGATGTCTTGTCTGATGTGGACTGGTCCTATCTTTAATCAGAAGATTAAATCTGTGCCGTGGCAAATCACAGACTTACAGGAGAACAGGACACATTGGCAATGGACTCAGATCATTTTCCTCAAGCTGTTTAAGAATGGTCACTTAGGACATATGTACACTGAACAACAAGGGAAATTAACACTGCCACATAGTGGTTATCCACACCTACGCCTGAAACGAACATATTTCCAATTAAAAGTGAAAGAGACAATTGTTGAAGTCACTTTGGCAGTGAGAAATCTCCAGCTGCCTCGAGATTCCTGAATAAGTGAAATGTTTGACATAGAAGCATATGTTTTTGGCAACATTGTTTAATCCGTGTTTTAAAGGGAAAATTGAAATTCTACAAGGTGTGAAAAAAAAAGATCACTGGAACATTTTTTGTTTGGAGTGACAGAGACCATGTCACCCTTCTATTCCTGTTCTCTGTAGACTTTCATTTCACAAGAACTGCCTCACAAATGAACAGATAGGGAACACACAGAGTAGACACATAGCAAGATGAAGTGAAGATATTTGTAACCTCACATAGCAGAGTCCTGCTCTGCAAAATACTGGAAAAGGTTTTGGAAGAAACAATACAATCTGAATTTAAAACAAAAAGAACAATGAAATTTCTTACCAGATTAATACACATTTTTTTTAAATTTGGTCTTTCTATCTGTTGTTAAAACAGAAGAGGTGGGGCATGGAGGGGTAACATACCCTAAAATATGATGTGATAAGGATTTACAGTTTACCAGCATCCCACAGCTTAGCCAAGTGTCTTATATCTCCAAGTCTAGCACCCAAATCTAGGCTGTCTCTCACTGAAGCAAATCAGAAACCTGATTATGACAATATGATACCTTTAACTCTGTCTACTGCTATCAACATGCAGCTTCTAGCTGGAAAAGGACCTAGAACACTGTGGCTTCTGCATGTATGCCTATAGTGTATTGTCAAAGTATTTGATTCTATAAACCAGCACCTCACTAACTTCCTTTTTAAAGTTTACCTTTACTATGTTGAAATGTAGAATGTTTCCATCTCTCAAATATTGCATTAATTTCAGTTTCATGTCACAAAACAATTGCAGTGAAATATTTTCTCAATTAGCTACAGGTAATAAAAAACACAAAAGAAGAAAAAAAAGAAGAAAAAATGCACTAAAACTGTAAAACCTGAGTACATATCAAATGTCTTGCCAAGTCCTCCTTGAAACAAAGCTTTTATTCCTATTTTTTCATTCTGATTTTTAGGCATTTTTTTCTCCATTAATGTGTTTTGCTTTGTATTCCATGACGGCTTAGGTTCCTTAACAGCCTTTTGTGAGAGAATTTCTCAAAAGCTTCTTGGAAGTCCTAATAGATTATGTCAGCCAGTTCTCCTTTATCTAACATTTATTTGACACTTTCAAAGAATTCTAGTAAATTAAAGAAGGTTGATTTTCCTTAAACAGTACACACTTCTTTGTATGTAACTTATCATGCTTACCTAGATTTTTTATAATCCTATTTTTAATTATTGCAGTCCATTTGCTGAAGTAAGCCTCACTGGTGTGTAATTCCCAGGATCACCCCGATGTCTTTTAAAAAGTCAGATAAAACATCTACAGTGGATGATGGTAATGAAAGATTGTACATTTCTGTTAGCAGCCCAGTCACTTCATCCTTAAGTTCCCTCAGCATCTGTTCCAGGTAGTTTGTTACCTAGGCTGGAATCTAGCCAGGAAATAGGGGTTAGCAGCAATACCCATGAGAAAAGTGCTTTGAAGTCTTTAATGGCCAGATGCGTTGAGAACATCAACCTCTATGTATCTGCTGATGTTCAGGTTTTCCAGGAGCAGAGTTCTGTGCTGGGAAAATGTCACGGTTTTCATCTATGGACTCAAAGGGCAGAATTTTCTTGCAGTTTTATTGACTGCAAAACTGATAGAACCATTTCAGCCATTTGTATACAAATATGCAGCAATTAGAGTGAATGAATGAAGCTCATTCCATAATTCCACTGAGCACTATAGTATCATGTAATCAGTTTATTCTACCTGCAACATAAAATTCTGCTTAGTTACACAAGAGTACATTTTATCAATTATTGATTTATGAACATCTAAAGCTTCCTTCAGTCACCATTTATGCTCTTGGTTTTATCATCTCTTCCATGCTAAGAGAAGTGTCATACACTGGAATAGTCTATACTATTTAAAATTCCACATACTTCAGTAGATTACCCCATTAACCATTATGTTTTCCAGGCTGTATAGATTAAAGTAATTAAACTTGTCCTCGAAGACCTAGCTCTTTGATTATGGGATCATTCTACCGCCTGCAGCACATTTGAGGTGATTTGCAGTAATATTGTCTTTGGGAATTTAGTGACCATATTACACTGACAGCAATGACAGCTGGTGGCCTTCATTTTAAAAAAAAAAATTCATCTCTGCCCCTTAGAAAATGTCTCATAGAGGCATGTTGGGGCAAGGCAGAAGTGTTATGGATACTGAGATGCCCTTGGGAGACCGGCACTGGTCTGTGTAGCCCCCTAAACCAGGATTTACTGTTTTAGGCTGCAGTGAACTTGCAATTGGTTCTGGTTTGAAGTGACTGAAAGATGTTTTTGGAAGACTTTACATTGCCCCACGTGAAACAAGTCAGATAGCATCTGCAGAGACAACAGGTGTCCACGTCATACTTTAAAGAAGTATCCCACTCAACTCTCAGGATAATAATTTAAGTATCAAGGCCAAGGATAAAATGAGAATGGTGACATAACTGCCTTTCCTTCCTTTAGAGGTGCCCTTCAGGTCAAATGAAGGCTTGTTGGACTGGAAATCTGCAGAACCCTGCATATTTTCTGACTATGCTTTATCTTCTGTACGNTAAAGGAAGCAAAAAAAAATGATGCTTGCAGACAGGTTGCTGATGCATTGTAGAGAAATTTTCAAAACCTTTCCCTTACAAAATGATTCATCTTATGTGTCATATATTTTCTCTTTTTCTCTGTACTTCTTCCTTCTTACAAAGAACTGTAAAACAGGATCCTTGCTGCTTAAGAGTTAATCTGCTTTGGCTACCTATTCCTCACCTGCAGTCAATATTCTCCCTCTGTGACAACCATAGCTATGAATTTATTTACACAACAACACTGCCCAGGGGCCTCAGTAGGGATCAGCATTTCATTTATAAGATGCAGCAAAATATAGAACTGTCCTGTGTGCCTTTTTTTCTTAATAAAGAAAAGGACAAAATAATATAAGTAGTTATTCCTATTCTCCATTACAGATGGAGAACTGAAAAACAAAGAGATTAAAAGGCACATGCAGAAAAGGATTTAAGTGATACACTGGCTACTATTTAGCCTGCAAGCTTATACTTATTAATTACTTCGACCCATGGTCATCTGCTCTTGGAATGATATATATATTTCATGGTTTCTTAGCCATCATACATTTATTTTTGCCAAAATATAACCTAAATCTGGAGCTGACCATCATCTATTTCAAGTCATAATTCCTAATGTGATTCAAAATCTAGTTTTACTTTGCCTAGTTTATCAGTTTGCCTACTGGTTGAGCTTCTCGTAAAAAAAAAATGATGGTAGGCCCCTTTTACACAAGAACCTAACAGTAATCAGGAACCTTCATGACTAATTCAGGATGATGCTTGGTTTTCCTTTTTTTGTTCCTTGATTTTGTATTAGATCCAGAATGCGGATATAGATTCATGTCCAGTTTCACATATAAGATGTGAGGTGTAAAGTGTTAAGTGTATTGTTGTCAAGATGTGTCATGAAAAACATAAATAGTCTGTTTCCTTACAGTCCTGAATACATCAGATGGACACCATTACCATGTTCCAAAGGCCTATTTTTATTCAAATATTTCCTTGAGAAATACACCTCAGAAATGGAGAAGGGAGTTGACAGATAAGGTACTGCTTTCAACACAGTCTGTCTCATTTAGCAGTTCTTATGCAACATTATGGTCTAAGCTTAACTAAAATGGGACATGTGCTTTGAACTAGTGGAAATAATGTGTCAGCAAGATCACTAGAAATTAATTCTACCAGCTTCAACCAGTAGGCATATCTCACTGCTGCATTTCCTTTTGCCTTTCTAGCTTTTCTCTCATGTAGCTGAGTTTATCCTCAGCCAGCTTTAGGAAGTTCCTGAATTTCACTCTGACTGTGGCTGCAACTCTGAACCTCTTTTCTTGCCATGAGGACACCATCCCTGAGATTCACTAAGGGATAATAGATGAAACAGTAGTTCTCAACAATTCTCATGTCAGGGAAGATTTTTCCTGTCTAGTTTCAGATATATTTTTAATTTGAGAGCTCTTCTTCTTAGCAGTTACCTGACTGTTGTCTTCTCCAATGTAAAGAATAGTCTATGATTTTACCTCTGACAATAAATTAATCTATCTTCAGGAATGTTCTCAAGTATCAGAGCTAAAATACTGTGAAAAAGTTTCTGGGATATTTAGTTAAGGGAAAAATTACTTTTTCCGGAATTCTTGGAGCTATCTAGAAACATTCTTGGTGACTAAAATATTTTAGCATTATGGAGACAAGCAATTTTGTTCCACTTAGCTTTATTTCCAGAAAATAGCTCCAACACTAATATTGTTATATTAGTATTCACTAATCATATGGCTCTGTGAGTCAGATTGGGAATGAGACTCCTGTTTTGCCATATTTCTAAAAAATCCTTGGTTTTGCTTAGTTATGCATTCTAATGAGGAATAAGATTTATGTTTTCTTCTTGTGTGAGAAAATTTACTGAGCTACAGTAAATTTTCACATTTTCACTGAAATCCACAGGTTGATGAACTACTGATGAAATCTCATGATCAGTTATCACCCAGGTTCTTAGTGCTTTGAGAGATCAAGCTGTAAGGCTCTAGTCCAAACTTCTGCCAAAGGAAGGTTGACTTTGATTCTGTTGCAGGATGAGTAACTGAGTATCATGATTTCAGAGTCATGACACCCATCTTGCACTGCAATTTTACTAAGAACTTTCAAAAAGATATTTGATAAATATTGCACTCTTCAGAGATGCCATAGTAACTGTCATGAAAGTTGAAGTGTTTCATCTGATCTCACAACAAACAAAGAGTAAGTAGCTGCAACACGCCCTTTTCTAAGCTACACCAAATCAACAACCCCCATTTCTGGGACACAGAGATTTTTTTATGGCATCACTGTGTTTTCATTGACAAAAAAATTATCTCCAAACTGATTTGGGGGAAAAAAGGTTCAGAGAATGGCCCACCAACAATCTCAACTGAGTCCCAAATGTATGCAATATAGAAATTGGGTTTTTTACCTTTACTTCTTAGTTTTTTCATCATTCTTTTCTCCCTTAATTTTCTTGTCTCCTGTGAGAGAAAGCTCTAGTGTTCTATTTAATAACAGACTGGGTTAACCAAACAAGATAATTTATTTCACAAAAACTGCTCTGATCTTGTGACAAGAAAGGCAGCTAATGCTATATCTTAAATGGACTATCATGAACATAAGGTCAGAAGAGACTTTCTCCAGGCTGGAAAGCAGTCAGTCATCAGACAGAAAAGTTGAATTTTGAAGGTTTGCTGTGCCCCACTCTCCCTGAAAGGAAAAAATTTAGCAGAAACAGCAATCCTGGTCCTTGTCAGGTAACTTCTGTAAGGACATTGTTTGCTTATATGTTCCAAGGAACATTTATTACAATCATGAGCACAGTGTTTCAGTGAGTGAAAGTACAGTATTCTTTTTGGAGGTTCTTTCTAAAACTAAAGTGAGAATAAAGGGTATGGTTAAAGCCTCACTTAGTAGCTCAGATTTTCATGTTTCCACTTCCATTTTTCATCCCCAGATGACTAAAAAGATTAACTCAGTGGTGCTACGCTGGGAGAAGCAGTGGCATTAAACAATGTTCAGGAAAAAAAACATAAGAAGGTACTGCTGGAGCAGGAACCAGTGTGCAAGTCCCTTACTTGGTTGACAAGTCCTCAGTCACTAGTGTGTATTCATCACAGGCTGTCAGTGCTACTGTCCACACACTTCATTGCAATGAGCAGATAAGATGCTGTTGTAGACTTTTCGAGAAGAGATTGACTTCAGAGCTCTGGGGAAAATGGTGAAGAGCTCTGGGGCACAAGTAGTGTTTACTTCCATTCGAACACTAAGGAATGAAAAGCAAGAGATCAAGAAGAATCTGTCAATTAATACCTGGCTCCAAAACTGGTGTGAGGAGCAAAACTTTGGGTGTTTTGATCATGGAGTGGTCCACGCACCTCCAGGCTTCCTTACTAGGGATGGGGTATGTTTGTCTAGTAAGGGTACAAAAATCCTCACTAACAATCTAGCAGGGCTCATAAAAAGAGCTTGAAACTAGATGTGATGGGGGAGGGGAGCGAAGCCAGGCTAGTCAGGAGTGATCCTGGAAGTGGAACTCCAGTGACTGAAAGATGATGTGCTAAGGACCGCCAGTGTATCAACACAGAATGAATGAGGATGAGTACATCTGGTGATGGGAAGGACGAAACTGACACTGAGGGGTTAGATATTCCAAGGACTAGTCAATTGGGAATGAACATTATACCTTTTATGAGGGCTGAAAATTCACCAGCCCAGCTGAAGTGAATTTACACCAATGCACCCAGCATGGGTAATAAGCAGGAGGAGATGGAAGCTGTCACAGGACAAGGAGGCTATGATATTGTTGCCATTATGGAAACATAGTGGGATGACTCATATAACTGGAGTGCTGCTATGGTGGGGCATAAAATCCTCAGATGGGACAGAAACGGTAGGAGAGGAGACAGGGTAGCCCTCTATGTTAGAGAGTGTTTTGGTATCCTTGAGCTCAATTATGGTGATGATGGGATCGAGTGCCTGTGGGTTAAAATCAGAGGAGCCCACAAGAATGTAGAAATTGTGATGGGAGTCTGTTATAGACCACCCAGTCAAGAAGAAGCAGTTGATGATCTCTTCTATAAACAACTGGGAGTAGTCTTAAGATCGCTGCCTCTTGTCCTCATGGGATATTTCAGTCTTCCAGATATCTGCTGGAAGTACAATATAGCGGAGAAGAAGCAGTCCAGGAGGTTCCTAGACAGCATGGAAGACAACTTCCTTACACAACTAGTGAGCGAACTGACAAGGGAAGGTTCCCTCCTGGACCTGCTGTTTGTGAAAACAGAAGGCCTTGTGGGGGATGTGATGAGTGGAGGACACCTGGAACAAAGTGGTCGTGAGATCATAGAATTCTCAGTTCTCGATGAAGTGAAGAGGAGAA
Source organism: Piaya cayana (assembly GCA_013389865.1). Taxonomy (NCBI): domain Eukaryota; kingdom Metazoa; phylum Chordata; class Aves; order Cuculiformes; family Coccyzidae; genus Piaya; species Piaya cayana. The sequence continues at coordinate 35,444 of WAAB01007217.1, read as the reverse complement.
TTAGCAGAACAGTCATACTAAACTTCCAGAGGGCAGACCTTTGAGTGTACACAAGGCTGGTTGGCAAAATCCCATGGGAGACAGGATTTAAGGGCAAGGGAGCCCATGAGGACTGGGTGCTCATCAAGAAGGAAATGCTAGCAGCACAGGAGCAAGCCGTCTCCATGTTCTGGAAAAGAAGCCAACAGGAAAAAAAAAACCCAAACAAACAGCTTGGTTGAGTAGGGAGATCTAGGGGGGAACAGCACAAAGAAGAGGAATGTCTATGAGCTTTGGAAGAAGGGACAGGAGTCTTTGGTAGACTACAGGGAGAATGTTGGATTGTACAAAGGAAAAATCAGGAGAGCCAAAGCCCAGCTAGAGCTTGGATTGGCCAATTCAGTGAAAGATAACACAAAATCTTTCACTAAATACATTAAAAATGAAAAGAGGACCAGGGAGAATATTCAGTCCCTATTGGATACAAATGGAGTAACTGTGACAGGGGATGAGGACAAGGCTGAGGTACTTGATGTCTTCTTTGCCTCAGTATTTAGTAGCAAGGAGATTTGTTCCCTGTGTGTACACACTCAGGAATCTGAGAGGCAGAACAAAGCTCCTGTGATCCATGAAGAGGTGGTTAGGGACTTGCTTGCCCAGCTAGCCACCCACAAGTCTATGAGGCCAGATGGGATCAACCCAAGAGTATTGAAGGAGCTGGTGGATGTGCTGGCCAAACCCCTTTCCATTATCTTCCAACAGTCCTGGAAGACTGGGGAAGTTCCACTGCACTGGAGGCTGGCTGATGTTGTGCTAAAAGTGACTAGAAATGTTGCAGGGAGGATCCAGAGAACTACAGACCTGTCAGTCTGACCTCAGTGCCAGGGAAAGTCTTGGAACAGGTGATCTCGAGTGCTATCATGAAGCATATGCAAGAGAACTGGGTGATCAGGCCCAGCCAACACAGGTTCA